>JANTCA010062844.1:0-16434 GCA_024741275.1 Chironex yamaguchii | reverse complement strand
AAGTACTGTCAGGTAAACTTACCAAACATCAAATGATCTCATGATCATTGCGCGTGATGCTAAGTACTGTCAGGTAAACTTACCAAACATCAAATGATCTCATGATCATTGCGCGTGATGCTAAGTACTGTCAGGTAAGCTTACAAAGCATCAAATGATCTCATGATCATTGCGCGTGATGCTAAGTACTGTCAGGTAAGCTTACCAAAGATCAAATGATCTCATGATCATTGCGCGTGATGCTAAGTACTGTCAATGTCACTGCTTTCATGCAATGAGCTAAAGTTAGCTTTTATCTACTGCAGAATTTAGAAATTTAGCAAGGTGGCAAATTATCAGTTTATCCCCTGTACAAATTTCGGTGACAATCTTTGTTTGACAGTGGATAGTTGTTGAAAGTTTTTCGAGTTATTGAAATCAATTCAGAATGACAGACAGTGTTTTGTAAGGCTAGTAATGCCGGATATGTTTTTAGGTGAGGCGAGGAAAAAAGCCAAACACCCTTGTTTGTTTTTGTGTAAGTGGTTTTTGTGTGCGAGAATTGACATAATTTCAAACGGGAAAAGGAGTCAATTTGGAATAACGTAACTTAATTTTAAGTTTACACGCAAATAAGTTTGTTATGCAATTGATCTTGTTCAAAAAGAAATATGCGTAATTTGGTATGAGAAAGTTTTAACATTTTGTAAGTGTATCTGGTCAAAAATCCCATCGTAGTTCAGTTAACAATTCTGGGCGGTACTTCGAAGTTTAGAACGTAGGATGATCTTTTCCTATAATAAGCCAAGAAAGCACAAAACGGTTTTGTTAAAGCTAATATCCTTCTTTTAAAGCATGTTCGAATTTATTCATTTCAAACGAGCAAAATGCATTTTAGTGCAGTTAGTACCTTTTGCAGACCACAAAATCAAACTTTGTTGTCAGAGTACAATACCTTATCGCCTCCGTAAACCAGTTAGACGCAGATCTGGGGGCTGTATAAGTACAGTCCACTCTTCTCCTTAAAATAATAGTTTGGTTATATCAGTGATTTACTCCAACTATGTAATTGTTTGGTTTAATCAGATTATAATGACAAAACTTTGTATGTGACGTAGAACTATTAGTAAAATATGGTAGTAATAGCTGCACAGAGCATTGTCAAGTGGTTCTGAGAAAAATAAAGTTTTTGGTTCTAAAGACCAATTGGACATGATTGATCTTGTGCAAGTGATGCTTATAAAAATGACCAAAACGTGCGCCTTAAGTGCAGCCAATGTAAATGATAAAGTAGTTTAACCAATTTTCGATTTAAGTTTCATATGATGGCATACTTTTAACACTGAAACATATTTTATGTCGTGGAATTTTGATATTTGCATTCTATTGCCATTGCAATTGTACTGTTGACACAAGAATAGATTAAAGATATGTGCTTCATTTAAGACTTGTGTAGCTATTTAAAAACAGCTGTTTACCATTAGAAAACATAAATTTATCTATAGCCGTAGAAGCTACTTTGCTAGCAAACGTGCAGAAAATATGGAGAATGTGTCCTGCAATCTTCATCAATACGAGCTATTTAGCAGTATCAAATATACTACTCAAAAAGCATTTGAAACCAAAGCGAGCTTATCGATATCTCAAGTCCTCATTTAAGAGCCACTTCACTCTTCTTGCCCTGAAAGGGGGGAAGGCCTCTTTCTTTAGTCTTATCTCTACTCTTTTGATTAGAGAATAACATTAGTAAATTTACTTTCCAACAGATCAATGTTAAAAGTGAGTGGGTAGTGTTGACTAGGCATGATTTTTGTTTGGGACAATCTCATCCAATAATATGGTAGATAGTATTAGTAGTGGGATAAGTAGTGACCGCCTATTTCATGTCAGTGCTATTTGGACCGCAGGGTTGAAAAGTAACTTTTATATCTTCAACTCCAATTGTGGAATATAGCTGACCAATACATCAATATTCTCGTATTATGAGACAGTCTGTGCCATGTGTCACGCTCACGGGGTGGCGCCCCTCCTGTTCTCTAATGACAATTTTAGAGTAGTCATGGAAACCCCTTCGTAAAACGTGTCACGTAAATACTTGTGTCAAGATACCTCTGTCTGTAGGAGTCATCTACCTCAGGTGTACAAGCATGACCATAAATGAACGTGTTTTCTGTAGACAATATAGATTCAGGCTTTCCTTATGCTGTACACATCCACGTAAGTCATATGTAGCACCGCCCACATCAAATTTGTTTGCCGCGAATCGATCCAAGTTAAGCTCCTCTTAATTATTGTTTTGATTCGACTGTTTAATCGGCTTTACTGATAAGCTTCTGATCCTTCATTTTGGGTTGTTGTCGTTGAGCTGTGGTAAGCTGTTTATAGACGACGTTCCGATCACGAAGGTGTGATATAACTGGGACTGCTATGAAGCTGTTTTTGCTAATCTTAATACTTACAGGTATGAGACTGGTTTGCTACATTCCCATCGAGATGTAATTGATCAGCACTTCTAGCAACCCCTTGCATCCATTACCCCCGTTCTGTTGTTACTGACACGATCCCCGTATAGTCAGTCTGTCGGCTGTTATTGCAAATGTATCCGAATGAAAAATTAAACGTTTCCTTGCTTGTCCACGTTCTGTGTTAAAATACGCATCGGAAAAGTGTTTGGGGCTACTTATACACTCTTCTTGCCTCGTATTTGTTAAAACTAAACCTCAAGCGGCAGACTCGGCACATCTAAGAGAGATCCTAAATAGTACTTGGCGGTGTTAGTGAAAACTAGCCTCGAAAACAGGATCTGTCTTTATAAAAAACGTTTAAAATATGCCGTTAGAAAAGGTCATACTCTACAATCGTTGTTTGACGAATATAAAAGTATCTTCTGCCGTTGTATATCGAGAAGATCAACTTGTGCATTGTAAACACGTTTCACGGAAACATTGAGGCAATAACGATTGTTGTTGCTTATCCTTAGCCATTTGGCCTTGGATACACCCATTAATCAATGCTGCTCGTCCAGTGTTCTCTACTCATGTCTGCTGCTTTCATCTGTGCTTGTGTTAGTCCTGACCATTCCTTTAGATCATCCAGCCATCGTCTCTTGGGCCATCCTCTAGTTCGTATTCCTTCCTCCCTCTTCTTGCTTGGTGGCCATAATACTGGAGCTTTCTTTTCTTGTTGTGGTCTACAAGCATTCCATGTTATTGATCTTGTCCTAACTGCTCCTTTATTAAACCCATAACATATTAAAGCCAATTCACATTTGATTCGGAAGCTAATTAAAAGCAACAACTGTCTCTTCAAACACTATAAATTGTGAACACACAGATAATCCGTTAGGTTTTAAAAACAGGATGTGCCCGTCATCATACGATTGCATGCTCCGTTTACCTTAGTTAATTGATAATTCTTCACATAGGCGCCGATTACATTGGGGCTTGGGAGGTCTAGCCACCCATGAGAAATGCTAGTGAGGCCTCAAAGTCCCTGAATAAATTTCCGAGCAAGCTGTCGTTATCGTTATTCGACTTGTTATATTTTGTTGGCACATCATTTTCATCAATTGTTAACTAATAGGATATCCGGATACGATCGACTGTGCATGTTGTTGTGTTATTGTTGATCCTTGGCCATTTGGCCGTGGGTGCACCCATTGACCAATGCTGCTCCTCCAGTGTTCTCTATTCATGGCTGCTGTTTTCATCTGTGCATGTGTTAGTCCCGACCATTCCTTTAGATCATCCAGTCATTGTCTCTGGGGCCTGCCTCTAGTTCTTACTCCTTCGATCTTTTCTTCGGTAACAGCATTCGCTTGGTGGCCAACAATAGCTTTCTTTTCTTGATGTTGTCTACAAGCATTGATGATAGTTGGTAGCAAATAATTTCTGCTTTGAATTACTCCATCCTAGTACGTGCTTGTAAAAATGATATCCTCTTAGACGACGTAGTCATCGATTCCTGGGGAGTTGCCTTGAAAGTACATAAATGGGCTCTGCCTAAATATATGAGTAGGGCCAGGACGAATCTAGGACTTTTTCGAGAGGGGAGGGGGCAAATATTTATTACTACACTAGATACCCTAGACAGGGACTGATGGAAAATTTACAAAATTTAATGTTTAAGTAGAAATGTGGAGTTGTATCACAATCGTTTGGGCTCAAATATCACTCAGTGGAGAGCGGTTTGTTTTTTTAAGTGCGTTAAACATTTTTAAATGCCATGAGCAAGAGAAGGTCCGGACGCCCTGGACGTCCCCCTCGATTGGCGCCTTAGCGTAGAAAATGCAACCTATGAAGGGGTAATAGAACGGTTCTAAGTTTCATACTTTAACATTCCCGGTATGACTGTTGACCCATGATTAAGGTTACGATGTCCCATCTTAAGTTAGTAATATCAGCAGTTTACTTGAAACGTTAATTCTCTTTCAGCAAAATTTGGTGGCTTCTGCAAACATGCTCGTAATTTCTCCTCCTTTACTTCAGGAGGCTAATGTCTTCACATATATCTGTGATTCTAACCGAATATAAATCTTTCTGTTCTTTTAATCCAACGAATCGACTACAATTCTCTTACATGACTGGTGTTGAAAAGGGTATTAACTAACCTGGCATGGTCTGTATCAATAGGTCTGGTTATCTTATTTTGCAGTATAAAATCGAGCCTGCTTTAACTTACGATATCTGAATATTAAATTTCTATTATTATCGTCAATACTTCTCTTCTTTTCTTTTTAGGACCTCAACTTCAAAAATTGGTTGATGACTAAGATTATCAATGGCGAGAGGGCAAGCTACAGATCACCCAAATTTGCTGCCATGCAAGTACGTAAGATAACTGCAAGTTTAAATTGTTTTAATTGTAGTTGATGAAGAAATACCATGAAATTCTTTCTTTAAATACTTGGATATTAGTTTATGTCTCGTACCAATAAAAATACTTTAAATACTTGGAGATCAGTAGGACATCCCATCTATCGTCATTTTCAGTTATTGTTTCTCTTTTTAGCCATGTTACGTATCTTCCTTGGCTTTTAACATCCAGTACAAATACGTAACCATACTCTTGTGATGTGTTGTCGATCTCAGCAGTTCTGATGATTATTAATTTTTGGGTGCTATTGTTATCGCTTGTTGTTGATTGAAATTTATTTTGCTTTGGGAGACCATCTCATGGAATAAATAATTTTCTGAGGCCTGTGTTCAAGTCGGAATTGTTGACGTTGTAGAGGAAGCAAGACAATCTGGATTGGTATCAGCTAACCCTTATGACAGACCAGGTTGCTGTTGTTGCGACGAGAGAAAAATCGGAATACATTTAAGCTTGTTTTATTTCTGTGTTCATTAGATGCATCATGTATCCTAGTTTGACTGAACCGCGTTGATTTAATTCTTATTTCAATGTGTCTTTGGCTAACGGCGTTAATATGATTCGCGTTAATTTAAGGATCGTTAATTTAGGGCTTCGTTAATTGCCTGTAATAAGGTATTTATGTTTTAAGGATTATGATTATGGTTGTTTATGATTGGCTATTCTCGATACATGTTTCGTATAAATAGGTTGCCATATACATATACTTTCCTTTTTGACGATTCATACTCTGAAGAGTGTCAGACGAAAAAGGCTTTTAAGTATGTTGTTAGTCGCAATGTCGCAAATTTTCAAGGTGATTTTGAAAACTTATTTGTTGGAATTTGTAGATATCTAAGAACACCATGGATGGTTGGTTGCGCTGTTGACTTAGCAGCGTAGACACTTTATGAGAAACAATAAATAGTTATTTGGGAATTTCGATTGCTTTAAAAGACCAATGATGATAAAGTTCAATTTTAGAATTAACTTTAGAAGATCGATCACGGTTACATGCACCTTCCGATCTGTGCAAAGGAAACTTTTTCGTTTTTATCACTTTATCTTTTGTTTTATTGTGTATTTTTGGTTTTCTTCTCCGTCTATTGTTTTTGTTTTAGCTGAAACTGGGACTTATATCCTTCAGTTTCCTTTTTGCTTTAATAATAAATAAGACATATTTGTAGATGTTAGATCTAACATCTTGTCACTTGTACATACACGCTTCCAGGAACGGACAAGAAAACAATTGCTGGAGGAAATGCTACCACAAGAAGACAGTAAAGACGTACAAGAAATTAGGAAAGACAAGACAAGCTCCTTTCAAAAGCTTTTTCAGGCAAAGTAAGAGAAAATAAGATTTAGCATTAGCCTTGTTATTGTAAGAAGACTGCATAATAATTTTGTATGATGTATAAACAGAAGGATATAGGGTTCCATGAAAGAGCTGAGCATATTGTGCCTAGTGGTTGATCCTTTTACCACTGTCTCTTGGCTTCCCGTGCTGTATCACGTGATTTGACCACGTGAAGAGGAAACTAGAAACGCCTATTCTTTTGCGACGTTCTGTCACTCTAAGGCTTATTTCACTGTACTCTTTATGCAATCAAGAAATGCAAAAGCCCCATCATAGCCCTATGTAATGTAATTGAATGTTTGTGACCCAAATTTAGAGGAAAGTGATATAACCAAGAGCGTTAATACTTATGCGGTCAGGTCCTTGTCTTCAGATTTTTAGTCAATCTTCTAAACAATCAAGAATTAGTGGTTTTGTCCTTCAAAATCATTGTCGGATGCAGTTACTTTGAAAGATCTGAGAAGAAGATATCGAATATTGGTGTATACCTCAATGCAACTAGGTATACATTCCTGGTATTGCTTTGGTATGTTCATGTTTATTTAGAAAAATACCGTATGCTCGTATGTCGCAAATTTTGTTGTTTGCATTTTTTTTACTTTACTCATCGTTTTTAATTTAGGATAAACGGGAAAAGCACGTCTTTTGATAGTGGCAAGAGGTAATGTAACTCAGTTTGAAATGTAAAAGCAGTGAAGTGTATTTGTTGTTAAGGAGTAAGAAAGATGGAGACTTTGCTTTGTGTTGGGTGCTGAGTTTTTGGATTGGATAGTTCAGTCTGACACCATCCTCAGCCCTCTGTTGTTCCTTCGCCGATTTAAACTAATAGACCCGCAAGGAGATTCTGGCATTTAAGTTTACCATGTGATTGCATTAGGACTTTTGATGTTTTCAGTACAGGACAGTGAATTTAATGTACACAAAAGCACTCCCAAGTTTGAAAATCTGACCTGAATTTTTCGTGCACGTGGTGAGTATGTAAAATGAAATACAGATAACATTGTATAGTTTCAACTAGGGGCAACTGGCATGCAAAATAAATAAAGTTTTTCTGCACCACACCCTGAATGTTTTTGATTGCACCCATTTTGGCAAAACAGATTAACCTTACTTATTTAAATTTTATTGTCATCCGAGTTTTTACCACTGTCCTTTGTACAACTTGTAAAAATGGAAACGATGTTGCCACTTAGATAGTAAATGTCACTATCAAGAACCATGCTTGACGATCTGTAACTGTAATTCGTTGCTGCTAGCATCGTATGTTGCCTATGTTTGAAATTATGCTCATGACAATTTATTCATTGTAACAAACGAAAACCTTTCTCATTGCAAATATGGGTTTTTTGGGGGGGAGGGGGGCGATGAAGCCCCTCAGTTCCCCCTTTGCAGTCGGCTATGTGAATGCAAGTCGCCTAGATTTACGCAGCTTGTGTTTTCGATAAAATGTTGATAAATTGATGGATGGAAGTATTGACGATAATAGATTTTTGTTTGTTTCTTTCACTCATTATTTGCAATGGTTGTGACAGCCACACTACTACTACGACACTAAGTTATACAGGTTAGTAACACAACGTTGTCATTAGCATGTTTCAAAACAGGCATTGCATTACAAACAAATGTAAATATGACGCAACTTTCAATTGTTCACCTGCATTCACTATTAAAACTAGCTGAGCAATAGCCTGGCGAGAAAGGTGGTCGAAGGGAAAGAAATTCGGCTCTCAAGCTGTGTTACCATTGCCACCGAGATGATGCTGGGGGATTTATGGCTGGTCAAGGATTGAAAGCCATCTTGTAACTATTGCGATAGTTTTTCAAAGATCGTCTCGAGAAGCATATCCCAGACCTCCTAGAACAACCACCCAGTTTCAGGCCTGCGCAATTAACTGTTGATGGAACTTGATTGCTGCAAGGAACTGCCTTTATATAAATCAATATTTATTGTCGAAGAATACATGACAGTAAAGGGCTCTTATTGCCTTCACGTACTTTGGTTTTGAACGTGTTAAAACTGTTATGTGTTCGGAGCTTGAAAACATTTCATAAACCTTTCAAGTTCTGCATTCGTTTTAAATTGCAATGTTGAAATGTATGTCTTAACAAAACCTAATAATTCTGTTTCTCGCCTGTAGGCAACTAAGTCAGTTTAGTGGATGGATAAGTGAGCGCTTTGATGACACAGAATCACTTCGAATGGACATGTCTCGTACTTTTAACAGTGGTTTATTAGAACCATTTTATGACATCACTTTTTTGGTCGGTAAGTTGACCACCGCTTGCTTCTTAGAGGGATTAGAACAGTTTTTCCATAAGTACTTAAAGACACTGATGGGGACTGAAGACGTAAATTTGGATAGTAAATGTAACTGAAATTTAATCCTGATGAAATAGACTTTTCATGTTAAAAATTTGAACTGTGAGTAAGGTGTTATCGGTCATCTATTCGCGGGTGAATCGTATTAATCCTCCACAAGGGTTGTAGGACTAAAATTTTAGTATTTTCGTTATACTTTAGCTCCGGGGATCCATATCAATGTGTAAAGTCATTAAGTTCTCATTGTGACATCATAGTAGCACCTCCATTTCTGAGAATAAAACAGAATCAAAGTTATAGACAACTTGAAATGGCGAGTTCTTGTTTGAATGTTTTGATGTGTAAATAGTCAATTAATTTTAATCAATATTAATTAGATTGAGGAAGTAAATAACGGAGAAATGAGTGATTTTGAATGAGTGAATTGAACGACAGGTGCGAGCTACGCTGATTTAGTAAGCCCTGTTATATAAACTATCTATTAAAATCGAACTAATATATACAAAGGATAGCTATAAAATACGGAACCAAACGCCTATTCTTCTCCGATACTCGAAGTTAGAACTGAACTACAGGCAGGTCAATGATATAAATTATTGGTCAGTGTATTGTGGGTTTTTTTGTGAATGTATTGGCAATGTCGACTCTTGTGTGTAAGACAAGCAGCCAGCAGCGATGTTGTGGAAGAAATTTTGATATGTCTTTTGTGGTTGTAGTAGAAATTTAGTTCTTGGTTTTCACCGCAAAAACCACTTTTGTTCATGATATGTTTTGTCTGGCGCAAACGACCGAAGAAAATGTTTAATAATAAGACATATTTTAAGCTCCATGAGATCCAGTAAATTCGGAATAAATTGTGGGATATAAAGATTAAACATTGTAAAAACAGCCTGAGCTTGTCGGCTGTGACCCTAGACGCATGTTGCTTTGAAGTATCAAATTTGGTTCAAGTCATAATCAGATTACACGGTTCCAGTCGTAGCAGGAGTATGCAAATCCAATTTGCGTTCAATAATGAAAGTTTCAGTGTAAAAGTGAATTGGAAGGCCTTTACTGTGCTATGTATGTTGTTTTAGTTCTAAATGGGAGTGGTAATTTATTGCCAGCTGATGCAGAGATGCTCATGCTTCGCACTGCATTGTAAAGGATTAGCTCAGTGTGGTTACGTCGTACTTGTAGAGGTGGCCAGAGTATTTGTTTGCGTAATTAGTCGCTCAACGGTGGACTATGGAAATGATATACCGCAAATGAACATAACGCGTTAGCTCTGTTCTTGAATGATTACTAAGTGACAATACACAGATTTTGTAATGCATCTGGTTTATGCCATTTACTTGATGCAGCTCCCTTAATTAGCTTTTCTGAGGTAGAGATTATGTGTATAGCGGTGTCCGTTTGTTTTTCTGTTTGTTTTTAAGCATCATAACGTAGAATGCTATGGACTGATGAACTTTTCAGGAAATCCCAGAAACGGGATCAGGAACAAATGATTAAATTTTGATTTTGTGAGTGAGCACAGTGAATTTCGATGTTATGCAAAACACTTCCAAGTTTGGAAAGGCAACAAATTCCACTTCTGGGTGGAATTTATTACCTTACCCCTCAAATTACTATCGTCTGATAATGATCTTTGGAAAGCGACAGTTGTTATGTTCTAAGGTAAAACAGGTTAAATTATTAGTTAGATAACCATTGATATCCAGGGTGTACCTTCACATCACGAGACGGCCTTGACTTTGTGCGACTGATACGTTTTTATAAATATTTATCTGGCTTTGCTAAGAAGAACGTTTTGTATCATTTGGTTGGAGCTCCTGTCAAGTTGCCTCCATTGATTTATATGAAGCAAGGATAAAACTGAGAATGAAATTGGCCTGACCTGTCTCGTTACCGTTGTGTTGCTTCCCTTTGTCCTGTTCTACAAACGTTTGGAAGAGCAGCCCTTCAATGGGTTGTCTTTTCCAACACCCATGCTAACATTTTCAGCGAACAACCAAACATCAGCACACTCACTCAGTCATGCATTGTCTAAGTACCCTTGACTAGAGAACTTCAATCGGAATAATTTCTCTCCTTAAACATTAAAACTCATCCTGTTTTTCCTCTTATAAGTTTGAACTTCAAAACTGTGTTACTCGTTACCTGCTAAATGCTACCCTTCTACATACTATCTTTATAATTTTAATTCCCATCTTTGCCGTAACCTTTCATCTTCATCATTCTTCTTACTTTAGTGATTCCTTTCTTTTATTTGTTTAGCTGTGCAACTGGAAGTGACGTGTGATGAGCGAATGATTCATTTTAATGTAGTGAGTGCCTGGAGCTATTATATAACTAGTACGATAGGAAAACTTGTAACTTCTATTGCCCATTTGAATACGAAAAACTACCCATCGACGAATTTTCGACCTGTAAGGCCTTAGTCATGCGACAGATCATGTGATGAGCGTTAGATTTGAAATATAACGGCCAAAGTATAATTGTATTCGAGCTTCATATGTCAGTTCTGTAATAAAATATTGCCTACTTATTGGTTGTTCACTGTGACTCAACTATCTTGACGATCCCTACCAATATTGATTTCATCATTTGAAATGTGCGATATTCTTTAATATTCCTTACTGATTGTTTCGTTTTCAGGGATGTCCCAGCCCAAAGCCATACCCGGAGTTAAAGCAATTCTAGCCACAAGGAGTCGGTATGTTATATTGAAAATCTGTCATCTGTCAACACATGTATTCCGTCACTCTACAATGAGATCGTTTGTACATCTTTTCACCCGTCAGGTCATTCACTTGTTTGTTCCGATATTCACCCAATTATCCATCGATCTATTGATCCATTTTGTCATCCATTTATTCATTCATTTATGCATTTGTCCGTTCACCTATCTCTTAGTTGCGTCTACGCCGAGTCCCTCTCCCCGAGGATTCTCTACAGTGGGCATGATCTTCTCCCTCCAACAACTACTGGAGAAATGCAGAGAACAACAAAGCAGCAGTCGCCACGCACACAGAACGAGATTTACAATACAGACTCTCCCAAGCTTGCAAGGGCATTGTATTAAGAAGACTAACGTCTTCTTCCAGACACTCCATCTGTCATCACAATCGACAACGTTAAACTGGAAGCGGTTCTTCAATTCACATACCTCGACGCCACCACCAGTAACAACCTGTTCCTAGACCCCGAAATCTACCAATGCATCAGGAAAGCCGCAACAACACTAGACCCTTTGACCACCAAACGGCCACAACAACCAAGATGATGGGATATAACGCCTGCTTCAACAGCTCTCTTCTCTATGGGAGAGAAACAGGGACAATCTACACGAAGCAAAGGCGAAGTGAATTGTTCCGCATGCAATGTCTCGCCGCACCTTCAGCATCAGTTAGAGTGACAAAGTGCCCAACCCACAGGTTTTTGCTAGTGCTTGCCTCCCCACCATGTAAACGCTGCGCAGAAAACTTCCCCGCCATGTACGTGCTGCGCAGAAAACCAAGTCTGCCCTCGATCAGTCAAGTGCTCTTATGGAAGAGCGTCGCATTTACAGGAACATCGTCAAGGATGAATTTGCCTTCGACACAAGACCTCATGGTCGTCCCCAACTGAGATTTAAAGCTGTCTGCAAGCGCGACATGAAAGCTCTGGACATCAACACCGAGAGCTGGGAGGACACCGCAGCCAACTGCAACAGCTGGCAGTACCCGCCCATTAAACAGCTGAATTTGGGCACAGACAAGATCACGAACTTGGTAAATGGGAGGAGAACCAGGCAGAAGACGCGTGCACACCGTGAGCCCTCTGCAGAGTCACATCCCTCCTTGTGCGACAGAGACTGTCATTTCTGCATTGGACTCACCGACCACCTAAAATGTTGCTTTAGTCGTAACACCTGCCCGAACTCCCAGGACGCAATATGTGTGGTGGACTTCCACCGAAGGAAGGCTAACAGTTATCCATTAGTTGGCATTCATCGATTCATTTCTCCATTTATCCACCAGCTCATTACTCGTTTTCCTCTATTCGGCTTCTCGTTTGTGTATTTATTTTTGGATAATAAATCACGCTGATTTTCCCATGAGATCCTTCCTCACTTCAGCTGATATACCTCTTTTTGTAGCTTGATTGCCCTTTCTGAGGGGAAATGATTAATCCACACATTGACATAATGCGCAGAATGAGATCTGTGAAAAGGCATTGCCATGCCCTATCAAAGTTTTGATATTTTTAGAGTAGTTTGTACATATACTGCATGCGCCCTATGTGTTCCAGAAACTATATTTATCTGAGCAAAACTCATTCTTCTGTAGGTCTGTATATATGGGACATAGTTAACTAGTGTAGGTGCTTTTGTTTCTTTTTTGCTTGGTCTTGATTGACCAAAACGTATGGTAGAAAAAAGCTTTTTGATTGGCCGCTCTCGAGTTGTCTAAGTTCATTCTATACATGATATGCGCGGAACGTGTGCTCTCTGCTTGCATCTGGTTCAGGTATTTGATTTAGTTGTCTAGGAATGGCATGATCGTTTAACTAAAGACTTACCAAAGGGGCTACCCTTTTTTGAAGGACTGTCATAGCTTGAGTGGCTAGCCCTCCCTACATTTAGCTCAGAGGTCGGTCAATTCGGTCCTTTTCAGCAGGAAATGGACTTACTCATTTGATATATGTCCTATCATACCTGTCCTTTAACCTCGCTTTGGGACTTGCTTTGTAACTGCATTCGTCCCAGTGCCGATTTAAAGTCAAGTGGTTTCCAGGTCTCTTGTAAGTACACTTTTTAAAAATATTTCACATTTAGAGGGATGATGCAACTGAAAACGGAAAGTGTTAGTTTGCTATGGGGATTCTGGCTTGACAATGTCAGAAGATTTGGAGGATTCTTGACATCAGAAATAACTCTTGGTATTAACGTGTCTCCAAGTCTATCCTCGTAGACATCTTGTCCCTCTAAGCCATTGATCTGATCCCTGAAAGGCTTGCCCCTTGTATGCGTCTACTATGGCTTTTGAAGACTCCATCGGCTCTTTAAACAGATTGTCATCTTAAGTAATTTAGAACCGATTAAATTGTAAAGATGTCAAGGATTTAGAAGTGTTTTGTACCTTCATATTATTTTGATTTCTTAGTCACAATCTGAAAAAAGATGCGACTTAAAAAGATGGGAGTTAAAAATTGAAACAGTTTTTCTCTGAAGTTCCTTATAAAGTTGTAATCTGAGAACTAAAACAACCACGTGTGAATCTTTGAGCCATTGGATCGAAGGTTAAAGACAAGAGAGTATTAGAGAATGCTTGGCAAAGAACATGAAACAAATAAGAGTTAGCAAGGGGAAGAATGTGATTTGTTTTTTTCGAAAACACCGTTTTCGTCTGGGTGAATCAATTCCTTTGAACGTCTTTTGTTCATGCATACTCATGCGTTTTCCAATGTTCATGCTCGCTTCAGCGAAAATAATGACGAATAATTGCATCCTAAGGAAATACGGGCTTTAGCAGTTATTCAAAATAAGGCACTTTTCTTCACAGGGTAGCCATGTGTAAAGAACAGTAGTAAAGTTATGATTTTCGCCACCGGGGCGTCGAACACAGGTCTCACGACTGCTAATCTGACGCTTTAACTTCTGAGCTAAACTGTTCGTTAGGATAGGTTGAAAGACTATTAATCATTTAACCCCGATCGTCAGCCCCGGCTATTAAGTGTATGTCTATCCGTATATACCTTTCAAATTTTTAGTGCCAACCGTAGTAAATGGATGCTTTTTAGGTACAAAACACATGCTGCTTTTCACCGATACTTAAATTTAGGAAGAACATTTATTGCTGGAAGATGCTGAAAGAGAATTTTTGTAAGCAAAATTTCAAAAACTTAACTTCATATTTGGAGTATCAGTTTATCAGTCACAGCGAACAGAACAAATCACTTTTACTTGTATCAGTTTCGCCAAGCACAAAATATCTATTGAGAACGGTACAGTGAAAGATATCCAATTTACGTCAACATTGAATTTGTTAATGTAAGACATAAGTAGAGAGACGATAATCTGGGCGTTAGAAAGCTTAAATTGTGATCTCCGAGTTAGTTGCATTGCGAGGTGCTTTTGCTGGGATGGTTTTAAGTTTGCTATGTCATGTTGACCTCATGAAAATATTTTCGGTTCAGCACAATGTACCACAACATCAGTTAATGAAGAATTACAAACTGGTGTTATTTACAATAATTTTGGTTTAGATCCTCAAAGGATATGGGGCGCCGTGATCAACACCAAGATCACACGTGGAAGAAAGTTATTAAGAAAATGATTTTTGAAGCACAAATAATCCAAACATTACTGCCAAAATTGTAAAAATGTTAATAAAATTTGCTTAAGACTGTCAGTGATGGAAAAAATTGTATGAGAACTGCAGTCCTTGAATCGGTCAACGCAGTCCCTGGACGGAAATTAAAAGAATTGTTTAATGACCTTTAGATAACTAGACCTTGCCGCCACAGCAATGGGAGAGAGAGATGGTTCTAATAATGGAAAGTGTCGCCTGAAATGTTAAATGTGGTATCCTTGTGAAATTCGTATCTGATTATTAAGGAGTTTTCTTATGTTGCACAGCAAAAAATTCAAGTTGACCTTGGATTCCATAAATCCGAATCTCAGAAAGTTAGTTTGAATACTCCTCAAGGTATGTCACCTAAACACTTTGAAGGGAGTTGCCCACTGTGTATTACTGGCAATGCGAAATCACCAGGTTTGATCACATCGAAAAGAAAGACCGCGATCCTGTTACTTAGATTTGCCGTGCAGTCAGACAAGTGCGCTTAATGCATCAACCTGATACCTTTTGGGAGGTAACATAACATAAGAGAGGTACTATGCCAATGTCTCCCGATTTTGTCCCGGTATGTCGTGTTGATCACGTTGGTCACTTTGGAAATACATTGCATTTGACATCTTAGTGGCAAGCATACCCGACACAATATTACGCACAAACTCACTAATGGGTCCTGTTTGAACCCTTGCAAGGAATTTCTGCATTCAGCACTCTGAACAAAAAAAGCGTATGCTATCTCTGGTTTATGAATAGTATTTTCTGAGATTTTCTGATAGAAATAGTTTGTATTTTTGGTGTTCTCCCTTTACTCTTGTAGGGTTTTTCATGAGATGCTTATCGAAGGTTGTACTGACATGTCTCCGATCTGTTCGCCAACACCATTACCGAAAAGCCCAGCAAAGCCGCCACTCCATAAGAGTGCATCTTCACCTCCAGTTGTACGCACCAGAAGAAAAATTTCCTTTGACATTTTAAGGAAAAGAACAAGCAGTGAAAGACAATTTAAACGAGACGATAATTCTGAAATTATGAGATTTGGACGAGTCAGGAGCCGAATTCGTAGCGAGGTAATCAGCTTCATGCTTTAAATACAATCAATCTCATGGTCATTACATTTTCAAATTAACAGTTTGGAAAGTATCTCGTAGGACTCCGTTCTCTCAAACTTGGTGTTCTCTTGAACGCTTTTGCGTCCCATTTGAATAGATTTTAAGGAGGACTTGAACCCAGGAGGGGTGTACACTGACAAACAAAAATACGTAGTTCTTACTAATATGGCATCAAGTGTAATTACTTCCACAAGGAGCATATGGGGTTTTTTCAGGGTTTGTCCGTTTGTCTGTCTGTTAAGAACAGAAATTAAGGCATGATAGTGATCACTGGGACGTCGAACTCAGGTCTCGCTACCCAAAAACTGACGCCTTTCCTAAAGAGCTATTCAGCTCATTATGAAGGGTCGAAAGACAATTATTATTTCATCCCGATCATCTGCTTGTTATTGGGTATCTGTCTATTGGAGGACACGCTGTATAATAATAATAATAATAATAATAATAATAATAATAATAATAATAATAATAATAATAATAATAATAATAATAATA
>JANTCA010062843.1:0-38182 GCA_024741275.1 Chironex yamaguchii | reverse complement strand
AGATAGATAGATAGATAGATAGATAGATAGATAGATAGATAGATAGATAGATAGATAGATAGATAGATGGATTGATGGATGGATGGATGGATTCTACTTAAGGCTATCTCTTCCTGTGCAGTAGGTCACTATTTCGGTTCTTACTGAAGGCGACATTTTCCTTTGCAGAAGATCACTGGTTGGAATGCTATTACTATGGTCTAGCACAGTACGGCCATTTTCACTTTATGTTGTTGGCGTTGTACCTCTTGGTCTGTGAGAAATAAAGGTAACATTATTAGTACTCGGTTTAAGCAGCACTTATATCATCCCCAAGGCTCCGGTCGGTTGTCAAGGGCAAAGGCTCTATTTTTCTTGTATTTTTGATATTTTTCTGTTGTTTTAAACAAGACATCAGCATTGATCTTCATTGTTAATAAGGCCTAAGTAACACTACAAATTAGGTACCATTTGCACTAAAATGACTTAACGATGGAACACGTCTCTTAATCTTCACACAACTGGAACCTTATAGCATGAGAAATCCTGATCACCAATCTTGTTGCTTTGATGATCATCATGTGTGTCTACGTTTGTGCTTGCGCCTATGTGTATGTGCTTGTGTGTGTCTGTGTGTATAGGTATGTGTGTACAGGGATACCTTCTTATGGACTATCTCACCAGTGCAGAATTATCATACCCTTGACGACCAACTTTGGACATTATTCTCTTTACTGTTCAAGACGTCAATCGACTCATGTAGTCTGAATAACGCCCTTTCATGACACTGACACGACTCCCACCAGATGATGATCATAATTCATGCGTCACCTTCAAGTGAAGGAAGTATAATGTGGGCAGTCATGTTACAGAACACGCTGCTTCGAAAACGGAACTACCTACTTCCAACATCCTCAACACACTTTACATATGCAGAATCTGCGATCAGACGACAGGTTTTGTGCTAATGGATAAATGTTGCTTATGTAATATACTAGCATTTTGTTTACATAACTGTTCTCCGCTGCAGATTACAAGGAGAGGAAAAGCTGGCTCCTATTGTGTATGTTCAGAGGGACTGTTTCCCGCCATCGGATAGAGATTCTTACGTATCAGAACTAATGAAGTATATTCAAGTTGACTCGTATGGACCTTGCTTGAATAATAAAAAAATGCCAACGGAAATCAAAGGCTTCCACAAACTGCAAGATGAAGCGTATTTCAAGTTTTTAGCAAAATACAAATTCCATTTATCCTTTGAAAATGCAATATGCCAGGATTATATGACAGAGAAGCTTTTTCGCCCCTTGGAAATTGGAGTGGTTCCTGTATATCGTGGCTCACCAAATGTATCTGACTTCATGCCAACCTCAAAATCGATAGTGATAGCTGACAATTTTAAAAGTCCAAAGGAACTTGCAGAATTCCTATTGAAGCTCAATAAAGATAACGAGGAATATGAGAGTTACCTTGTTCATATGTATTCTGGTGTATCAAATAAGATCTTGAAGGACCAATTGGAACTGCGAAAATGGAAGATCAATAGTAAGTGGGATAGACCGAATTTTGGTCACCATATGTACGCGCACTTTGAATGTGATGTTTGTGATTTGTTATACTCTAGAGATGAACAGATAAAAAATCATTTACGAAATCCAAAAAATCCCTTTCCGCCGCCAAAGTATGGTCAATTTAAACACATGGGTTGCCCAGAACCAATACCAGCTGTTGAAAACACAAAAACTTTAAATTTTAGTGTGAATTATTGGGAAGGTTTTTATGAAGCTAAGGCCCTGAGAGAGATGTTGTTAGCGCAAGAAAAGGACTCCAAGCAATTTAAGACAAAGTATTTAAGACGATCAACCGACAAATATCCCCGATAGGTTTCAAGTACTAATTACGTTATGTTAGCCTTATTTAAACAGTAATATTATGCAATGGCACTGGATAATTGTAAAATAGCAGTGTTTTTACAAGACATATTTCCAAGTAACCTTACTTGGAACCTTCGAACTTACTGTGGTACCACACTCCATATATTCTACTGCCTGTGTGTGAGTTAGCATCAGTTGCCATTTTGGAGGCTCCGACAGCAACGCACCATCATCAGTTTAATACAGCAACATCCTTGTCCTTACATCCAACAAAGTATTTCTTGAGTCTGGTTTTAAGTCAACATACACTTGTTGGTGAATCTAGTTGAACATTATAAGCAAAACGCACTCGGAGAGAGCAAACCTCTGCCAAGTCTTTGTTGTCAGATTGGATCAGTTTTCTGAACGTGTAAATAAGCCCTACTGGGTAATTGGGATTTCCCCGATAGCATTTCCTCACTTGTAGTTTTATGAAGGTATCGTTACCGAAAGTTTCAAAGGGATCCACAATCCAGAATTTGATTTGAATCATCGCCAAAACAAAATCAGCTCGAGCCAGCCAGAATACCAACATACTTCACAAACTTCATAGTTTTTTGACTTATTTTGTTAGCCAACAGACAGACCCCGTTGAAAACGTGACCCCCTTGGCAGAGGTAAAAAGTTTGACAATACATTATTTACCTCTATGTGTAGTATTGTTTTGCTAGTACAGTTAAGTTTTATGGGAATTAAGTGAAGATATAACACAAATTAGCAAATAATAAACAGCAATCTGAACACTTAATACATTTTCGTTAGATTTATGTTTTGTTGGTCCCATTTGGTAACTGTGTTGTTGATACTTTGTTATATTAGCAACAACGTGAGAGTATTTTTGATTACCTACTTGAATATTAGTAGTCACAATGTATTTCTTGAAAGGTAGCGTGTGAGGACCTTAAGCAGTTAGGGTCACAAACTGGTAATCAAGAGAAGAAAAAATCAGAAAGTACAGTCACTGAAACAGAAGGCCTGAGAGCTTAGTATTTATAGCAATACTGTAGAAGTACAGGGGAAGGGCAGACAAAGTCGAAGAAAAACTGCTTGGGTGGACGACATGATTGAAGTGACAGCAAGTCAAGGGTGAAACACAAAGGTAATCATGTGGCTTGTAGTATGGAGGTGAATTAATCGGGATGTATCCCACACGGTGTGTTAAAATATCCAAGAAAGCGGAGGAGTGGACAAATGAATTCTTTTAATTATTTAACTGTAAAGTATTTTATATCTTATGAAAAAATTATACTGTTCTGTAATCACACTAATATATGAGTAATGGTCGATAATCTTAAACAAAAAATGGTCAATCTTATCATCTATTATGCTTGACTGAGGGCACATCTGGATTCGGCTCGAATCTTCCGAAGACGCCTCCGTCCCAAATCATTTGGGATTGGTAATCATGAACTTTTGTTCGGATTTTAAGGGTACTTTCTCGTTAGAAAAGTAAATTTCTTTAAATTAGTGATGGTTGGTTATATTAATTTTTATTTACAAAATGTGTTGTATATGAAGATGATTCCTATGAGATAGTAACTGATTATTAAGAAAAATTTTAATTTAATGTGTTATTTATTTCTGTTCGATATCATAATTGCTAATGCTGCAGAAGAAACAAAAACGTCTTCACCCTCTGATCTCCAGATTTTTGTTCGACTGACATAACACAATATTGACTTTTTCAGGGCAAAATTGGAAATATTGTTTAATCTAGCAGTAAGATACTTCACAATGGAAATTATCTTTTCTCCTGCAGCATCTACTTTTATTTTTGCTTCTATAAACTGCTTGCATGTTTGTTAAGCTAACATTTCATAGATCAACTGCTAGTTCACGATAGTTTAAGGGAGCAAAAGGAGAAGGAAGAATTTTAGTCATATTTGTAAAATGCAGAACTACGGTAAATTCTAAGACAAAGACCATGCAATGTACTTTGTATCTTTGCATGAAAGCAGTGTTGAAAACTATAGTCTAGACTGTAAATGTCATAGATGTAGTCATTTATGTTGAAGATGGAATTAAGTAAAATGAAGGAAGAGATTCATTAAATGTATTGGCTTAGCTAGGCACCAGTCCATTCGCACAGCTGGGAGGTTATCGGAAGCAATGTCACTTTCCAACTCGCTTCTCAACTTTCTTACTGGATAGTTAGGACTTCTAATACGAAAATATAGAAAGCAGAAATCACGTTTTCCCAGTACTCGCGTTATTTGTTGCTTATAAGCTATTTAAACGCTGCTATGTAAGTTCTGTGAATACCTGTCTTCCGAGATCGCTTGCAAGATGTTAATGTTGATTGCACTTTTTAGATTAGAGTACAGTAAAGTGATGGACCATGACTGTATTCAACTGTTAAACTCGAAATTGTCCTTACTGTACGAAGTAGCATATGAAACACATAAAAATTAGGGGGCCTAAATCTTGGTAAATTGTTTGCTACTATAAAAAAGCATGTTTACCATTTCTTATGACTTTTAGTCTTGTGTTTGACATTAAACTAAACAACTTGGGTTAACCTCCAGTTCTGGATTTCTGGAGATTATAGTCCAATGTAGCTACTCCTTAGTCACCACTACTATATAGTCGACCTCGATCTGTAGCGCATTTACCTCTTGGAGTTAATGTTGTTACCACCCACAGGTCACGATGCCATCGAGTCCCTGTCAGCCATGAAGGAGTTTGATTTGGATCCAACGTAAAATGACATTGATATCTTTTTTGCGGCAATGTACAATAGACTAATGTCATCCCTCAAGATCTCATAAAGCACTGCACTGCAAGAATGCAATCTGTCAACTTCCACAATGTACTTTGACAGGACCGATAGACATGAGAAAGAACAAGATTGTCACCCTTCACAAGAACAACTATGTCAGAAGTAGCTGCAATAATTTCCAAAGCTTCTCTACGCTGAGTGTAGTAGGCAAGCTCTTTATCTTTGCTATGCTTGCAAGCCTCCAAAAACTAGCAGGAAGTGTCTGCCTAGAATCCCAAAGTGGTTGCCGTGCAGATCGCAATAGAGTTGACAGATATTCTCCATCCATCAAGTGGCAGAGAGGTTTAGATACCTACAAGAATACCTCTACATAGCCTTTATTGACCTCATTAAGGTACTCGATCTAGTTAGTAGAGATGTGCTTGTTGATATCTTCCAGAATATCCGTTATGCCCTCTAAAGTGTTCGGTGTAATCAAATCATTCCATGAAGACATAAATGTTACTCTCCAGTATGTAGGCAGCATGTCGGAATTCTTCAACATCAAAAGCAGCGTAAAACAAGACTGTGTAATAGCGCCTAGCCTTCAGGGAACTTTTTGGCCTTGCTACTGAAGCCATGGCGCACTAGGGCAGATCAGCTATGGTCGCCATCTGCCATGAATGATAAAAGTAGCTTACGAATACTTAATATTATGATGTCGTTCCTATAATATACCCGATGATTGCTTGGACAAGCAATATTTATATACTTCATGAAAACCTTTCGACATTATTTCCACAAAACCTCGTGTTTCAAAGGTTATAGAAATCGCCATGCCAACGTATGATTTGACCACAGTTAAAAAGACCGAGGCATAAATTCAGTAAATATATTGTGTCCTTAATACCACCGTTTACCGTTTATCATTGGGCAAACACAATTCCTGGTTCTTCAAACATTTGTACTAGTCAATTCTTCCTTTCAACGAAATCACTTCATCCAATGGCCTAGTTGCTGTTAAATGTCTTCCTAAAAACAACTACCGGACGTTTTGTGGTCTTCTCCAAGTGTTTAAGCTTTAACACGTCTTAAGTATGCCTTTAACCATTCAATTCTTCTTTCATAATTTGCACGTCGTTAGGCCTTTACTTTTAACCAAAATAATGAGTCGTAGCTAACAGCAGATTTCGTTCATTATCAAGAGCACATTTTGCTGTGTGGCAAGTCCTTTATCTTCTATGCCCATTGGATACGTAGTTCAGAAGGTTACTGCGTAAAACTTTTTCCGGTTATATTTCACGTTTACAGAGACAAGGTGTGGCACTTGTTTAAGCTCTTATAAGATATCATAGCAGTCATTTTTGTCCATTGACATTCAGCCTCATCATCAATATAGAGATGACTTACTGCTATTGATGACATTCGTTATCCTACATATCTACATTTTAGACCTAAGCCATTAGGGGTTTTGAAACAATAAAAGGCCTCTCTGTTCCTTGATATCATCCAACCGAACTCTTTGTCTGCTTTTATTTCTACTTTTCCTGATAGCACCGCTCTGTGTACCATTGTGCCTCATTATATAACCAAAATAACCTAATTTCCTCTTCTTGATTATGTCGAGCAACTTTCTTTCATCCGTGACCTTCTCTACCACCTTCTCGTCCGTGATCCCTCTCATTTATCGAGTTTTTAGCATTCTTACATAACGCCACAATTCAAAGCTATTTAGTCTTCTGCATGCCTATATTTTAGCGTCCAGGTTTCTGCTCCGTAAAGTAAGACAGCCAATACATAGCAATTAATTATTCTTTTTCTTGTTTCTAGATTAATGCTTTTGTTTATGACAAATTGCGTATGCTTATAAAGTTGGTTTTTTCTATTTTTTGCCTTTGGAACTCTAATTTTCGTGTCGTGGATGCTTTTTACATTGTTTGTGGTATAGCTCACAAGATACGTGAAGCAATCTACTTCTCTACTCTTTGGCTACATATATCGATATCAAAACCAACCTGTCGCCAATTGTAGCATTCTTTTTATGGCCATCTCTTTAGTTTTCCCCACAATCAGTTTCAGTCCATAGTTGCCACTTGCTTTACTCATGCATTTTAACATGTTCTGTAGAATGTCAGCGCTCTCAGCTATCAAAACTTTGTCATCCGCATATCTTAGGTTTGTAAATCGTCTGCCACCTTCTTGAATTTCTCCTTTTTCAATGCTGGTTGTCCTCGTAACATGTTCTGTCTAGAACTTGAAAAGGAAAGTGGACATGATGCATCCTTGTCGTACTCCATGTTTAATCGTTGTCCAGTTTAATGTAGCATTGGCTTCTGATAGCAGCTTCCAGCATCCAGTATTGGTTTCTTACTATTCTAATGTTGTTTTTGCCATCTGATTATCCTGCAGAATTTTATCAAGTTTTTTTCTAGTCGATATACATCTTTATGTATTACAATTGCTCGTTCACATAAGTTGTACAATGTGAAGATTCCATTTCTTGTACAATTGCTACTATGAAAACCAAATTGTTCCTCTGCTATTTGAATTTCCGAGTTGTTACGTATCCTGCATTGGATGATTTTGAGCAACAGCTTCACAACATGTGGCATTAGGCTTACTGTTTGAAAATCTTTACACTCAATGACATTTGATTTCTTAGATATGGTGACATAAATTGATCTGTGGTCTAGAATGTATCCACTCATGTAAATCTTGTTAAAAAGTCTCAGTACTGCTTTCCTACCATTTTCGTCTATATTTTGGAGTAGTTCTGTGCATACTTCATCTTGTCTTCAATCTTTCTTATTGCTAGCTCGTCTAGTGGTACTCTTACTTAACTCATTAACGTCATTGGTTCATCCTCTAATTGAGAGTACAATGTATGATCTATGTTTTCATTTCTAGTTTTATCTTCATATAATCACTTGATGTGGTCAGTCAATCTATAAAGAAAATATCGCCGCATAATTTTCCATCCTAATTCTTAATTATTCCTCTACATACATTTGCTTTTTTTAGTATGTTAATTCCTTTTTGATGTGTTTCTCTGTCTTTGTGTTGTCTCATTAGTAAGTATAGATCTTCAAATTTCTTATTGGGCCATTCCTATTCTTTTTGGTTTAGTTTTTGCATTTCTTTACGAAGTTTGTTATGTTGTGGTTCAATTCTTTTGAGCTTTTGTCTTGCAGACATCATTTGTAATATGTCCTGTAATTCCACGGAGCATTCTTAGTTTTCTTTTTGTTTTCCAGAACGTCCTCTGCTGTTGTTATTAGTATATTTTCCATATTTTTCCATGATTCTTCTATGTCTGAGGGATCCTTGTAGTCATCCTCTATTGGTATTTCTGTTAGAACAAAGTATCGGCTCTCAGTTTGATTGCATACCTTTGTTTTGTTTCATAAGATTTAATGTGTAAGTCTTTTTTTGTTTTCTGTGCACTTTGTGCTTGTTTTGGTTTTTTAAGCTTAATTCTGGTATTCATCATTAGTAGTTCATGATTCGAATTACAATCAGCACCAGGAAAAGTTCTTGCATTCTTATGCCGTAATTATACCCTTGTAGAACAAACAGATAATCTATTTGGTGTCTGTATTGATATTTTCTTTGTGTTTCATCATCGCTTGGTGCTGTCTATGTTTATAAGTATCTAAGATGGTGATTAAACATAGCATAGGCTATTCATAATTCATCATTCTTGTAGAATTTGATACTTTTCCACTCCCTTTGTCTATCTTGTATATCTAATCAAAAAGATCATTTCATTGTTTTTAGTCTGCTAAAGTATTCCTTGGATGTTGTAATTAAAACATTTCCGTCATTATAAGTGCTAGTTGGCATATAGTCTTGTTGGATATTCATATCAAAAGAATTATCTTCTATTTTAATCATAACTGGGATAAAGCATGTTACACTAACTGCTGGTTTTTTGTCAAGTTAAATTCTCACTACATGCTGAAAAAACTCACTACCAGAATAAGAAAAGATATGTCCATTGCCTTTAATAAACTTGCCTGTCCCTGGCCATCTTGATTCATAAGTTCCGAGTTCATTAAAATTTAATCTGTTCATTTCTTGAGTTATATTGTCAATCTCTCCTGCTTCTTCAACGGTTTTGCATTCCATGTTTAGAAATTATGCTTTACCAATGACTTTGTCTTTGACATTTTTGCTCTTCCGCTGACTTTGGCTTTTACGTTTTTGTTTTATTATTTTTTATTTTATTTGGTTTTTGGTTGCATTGTGTCGATTTCTCAACTTGAAAAAATCGACACAATGCAAGCAAACTGTTGCCACTGCTAAGTTGGACTCCCATGTGCTGGGCTCCATTGACGCTGTTGTTCTACTGATTATCAAATGAACTGTTCATACTGGTTCTCTAGAAGCAAAAATTCATGGCAGGGACTTTAGTTCCTGTCCATGGGGTATGTCAGAGTAATGTATGAATACTTCAGACTGCTAAAGGTTAACCAAAACTTCAGCAGTGTCGTCATTGACTGACCGATGGTCATAAATCATCCGCTCTCAAATAATATAGTCTTGACTATTAATTAGAAATAGCTGCCTAGATATTCTTAGTCATCTGTAGCCATAGTTTATCGTAACCCTGATCGGCGAGGAATAACTCTCAGGCTAGTGGATCCACGGAGAGCCTTTATTCTCCTTTGACAAGCTTATGGTAACTCATCTGACCAGGATTCATATCTAACTCTTATCTGGAATACTAATTGTTGCTACCACATCGGACTTGGCATAGGCTGTTTTAAAGTAGACATTCTGATCATTACGTTGAATAGATTTGTTTACCAATTGTTCAATTTTAAAATTTTTAATTTCACACAAACTTTATTATTGTTATAGACAGACAGGTTACGAGGACCAAAGAATTTTGCTGCACGTATGCTCATTTGCGACAGTTTTTCTGGTGCTAATGGTATTATTGTTAAAAGTTTACTTTCCTTCACTTTTACTCCAAGGCTCTATAAGTTGCATGAATTCTCTTTAATTACTTTAAGCAAAACATGATTTGAAATTTCTTTATTCTTAGTTATAAAGGTGGCAGTTTGTTGCTCATAGGCCAACAGAACTCCTGGAAAGTAGGATATATACTGCAATAAAAGTTATTTTGTTACTTTTTCACAAAAATTACATCTTGTAGCATATGAATCAACAGGTATGTCCATGCTTTATGTCATGCATGAGAATGATGAATATTCAAGAGCTGTGAAGATTGCACTATTCAAGTTCAAGCATTTGATAAAAGGCAAAGAAGAACTAGATGCACTCCAAGAGCGCAAACTTCCGCCAAGCCAGTACTATTATTCAATTAACAAGGGCTTTTGCCTTGATGATTCCCTAGTCTGTTGCTCAGGGACCCTTGAGTGTGCTTGTATAAGGAATTGATTTGATTTCACAACTTCTCCCCTTCGAAAGTGTAAAATGGTATTTTGGGTAGTATTTTGCTTGTTAGTCACCAAGTGACAAGAGTAGAAGAGTGATAAGGATCTCTTTGTCCTCTTGTTTATTGTTGGATTACCTTTCACTAGCACTAGGAAGGTGTCCTCCTTGGATACAAAATTTGATCCGAGTCACCACCAAATATTAAACTTCTTTAAGTAAGCCCATTTCTGACCTATCCTGAAAATTTCGTTAAAATCCGTCATTACTTTTTGAGTTTTTTTGCTAACAAACAAACAAACAAACAAATGCAGCTAAGAACATAATCTCGTTGGCGGAGGTCATAATGGCCATTTTCCTTTATTAATGTTCTTGCTATCTTCATGCACCGTAATTACAATTTTATAGATCACGTAAGCCCATCTGTATGAAAGTCAAGGTATTAATTAGTTTATGCTTCTACCCTTTCTGACTCATCAACAGGTATTTTCTGTCCAACACTGGTAACACAGCAACTAGTACATTTTTCCTTTAACATTTGGGTGAGCAAAACTTTTGATACACGAATTATCAATTTGGTGCTGGATAAAGGTTTTAGAAAGACAACTTAAGCTTTCAGATTTATCATCAGTTCATTAACATTTTGTCTCTTTTATTTTCTCCTTAACTAAACTCACAATTGCCTTAGATCTTTCCGTTTTGATTTTTTTTCGTTGCTACAAGTAGACACTTCCATCAATAATTTCATCAATTGATGACAGTATCTCGTTGGGGCCTTCATCTTCAAATAGTTTTTCTGTCCACTTTACGATCTTTTGGCCATTTTGCGACATTTTCACCATTTCTACCGAGTTCTTTTATAACACGTTTTTAAATGCCAGAGTATAGCTTTTGAGTTTTCTTGACATCACGTTCAAACTACATAGTAATATGCAACAACTCTGCACCAAAACTTTTGTTCGAAAAAATAATTGGAGATGGCTCGTGCAAATCCGTTTGAGGATCACTCATTCGAGTTAACAGTGTTATCCCTGGTTATTACGTTTACAAAAGTACATGGGTACCATCTATAAATAAATTTTTGGAGAGGTAGAATTTGCTACCGATCTTGATCCAAATGCAGCAAGACTCTTATCAGACTGTAAGGTCGCTCGTCATGTACTAGAATGTTTGCAATGACAAAAAGAATTGTGCTGCTAATTGAAAGTTCAGTTAAGGGATTTATTACTGAAAAATCAGGAGTCACAAGAGGCAGTGGATAGGAGGTTTTATGTTATTATGTTGTAACAGGACCAGCAAAGGAAGTCAATTATAAGAGACTTAATCGACATTCTTGTGACTTTTCAGGAAATACTGCCATTTATATTTTACGTTGAAAATAACATAGGTCATGTCTTAAGTCAGACAAAGATTGTAATACCGTCAATGAGCAATGGTAACATCGCGCCATGGAAGTCACAATAGCGGTGGTTTTCGTTTTTCTTTGGGGGAGGGGGGAGCAAAGACTTTTAAAAGTCCGTCAAGCATCATGCTGATTAATTTGTTTTGCTATAAAGTGTCCCTCCTTCACTGAAATGGCCCGGTCTTTTTACAAGAGATCGCAGGATGTAGGCCGAGAAGGAAGGGCTTCGCCAAAGGGGCCCTCTAACGGCAGTGAGAAACGTTAAAGAGGCAATAAGTTCTTTATCACTTACAACGTCAGTGGACGAGTCTGCCCCTTCGAGTGACAGTCAGGAGGGCAGAAGGCAGAGACGGATGAATGAGAGCGGTTGGGGATTCAACACCTAGAAGACCAACTGGTGTTAACCGATAGGCAAGGCAAGTTAGTTATCACGACAGCCGTAAAAGCTGCAATTTGATATTTGAATCAATCATCAGATGATAATAAAAAGGCAACAATGAATGAAGAATTCATTTCAATTTCTAATATACTTATCTTGGAAATCGCGTTTTGCTAAACAACTTTCAGGAACTCTACAGGAAAACAGGGAACCTTAAGTCAAAGGTTAACTTTGACAACGTCAGAATACTGGTTATGTAATCTATACAATAGACTATTAATGTTTGTAAGATTGTTTCCAAATCTTTAATATAAATGAAGCAAAGCTCTACATATGCCTGACCCTGTATATATAAGAGATGATTTCCATGTTTTTATTTAACTGTTTCGGTTTTTCAGCTTCTGAGTATAAACCAGTTTGTAATTTACTCGAAACCGATCAATAATCCAAAAGCGATAGTTGTACTATTCATCTTAAATCCTTTGTTACTCGTGAGGCGAATAAACAAACAGCAGCGATCTTCTACTTTTTCTAGTCACTTAAAGTTATCACTTGACCATTGTACTTCAATACATTGCCATACATAATGTTTCAATATAAAGATGAACTGCAGATATGGCACGCTTTGTAAAGCTCCCGTTCAGAAATATTGGATTGGACTGACCCTCATCGGGCAGATTCAAGGTGCCTACATATGGTATGTTTAGCATGATATTTTTTCCAATAATATGGAAAAATTGAATTGACGAAAGCTTGAATTTGTGACTTTGTGGTCAACTGCGCTCCGATACGCCTACAGCAAATCTTGCCATTTTGCAGAAGAAATTGTCAAAATGTGTAAAAAAATTATTCCTTTTTATAATGACAGTATCGTTCCTTACTTGTGAGTAAAGAAATCACAATTTAGTGACTCGAGCTTCAAAGAGAAGAAGACTTCATAATGTATTTCCGATGTTGCTCTCTTGCCTCTGCACGTACCTCCGTGCAATGACTGCGCTCACGCTCTACCATGATAGGTTACGTGCTTTGAATGCTCAGAACAATAGGTTTATCATTCCAGTGTTTTATTTACTTCGATGCTTTGTACGTAGTATCTATGAACTGTGTCGTTGATAGCTCTTCCCTTTGGGGTGTTGCTAAGGTTTTGTCCTTACTTTCAACCAAAGGCTTACACACGAACATTGTTTAGAACTAAAACAGGTAGGCACACTCTTCCAAAAGGTTACAATTAAACAGTCTTTTTGTGGTGCAAAATTTGAAAATCGCCTTCAAGTTGTTTTATCAGGATTTACTAAATACATATAGGTCAAAAGTGAGATGTTTTGTTTCTTCATTTTCTCTTTCTTTGTTTCCTTTCTTTTCTAGGATTGGCTAGTTTTGCTACATGTTTCGTATAAATAGGTTGCCATATACATATACTTTCCTTTCTGATGTTTCATACTCTGAGGAGTGTCAGAGGAAAAAAGCTTCTAAGTATGATTTTAGCACATTGTCACAAATTTTCAAGGCGATTTTCAGGTTACAATTAAGGACAGGGCCCTTTAAATTCCGTTTATGAAGCCTTCCCTTGGATTGTAGTGATGGAGAGAAGAATAGCTGGCCGTGTTTGATAATGGGAGCTCGATAAGGGGTACGTGCATGGAGCGTAGTGTGAAAATTTTTCATCCCTACTTTTTCCCTTGCGACTAATAGCACCTTACTCTGTCTCCCAGCTACCTCTTTAATACGTGTATTTTTGGTGCATGGCGACATTCGATGCTTCGCTCTTCGGCCCCTTGTGATCGATTTGACAGTTGATCCCAGATCACATTTACTAAGCAAAAAAAATTACATTCCAAGATGGACGATTCCGGCTCGGTGATTTTGTCACAGGTAAGGAATAACTGCTTCATTTTATTTCAACGCATATCCCCATCTTATACTTTGCTTCTTTGTCTGAAGGATGCTATATAGTTGTAGAAGACTTTTAGGCTTCAAAAATCGATTTTTTGTGGCAGAAAACTATTAGTAATGCACACGACGTGCAAGCAAATCGAAACGGATGAGATTTATCTATCAATGATTCAATTTCGTTGCTAGCATGTGAAATCTCTGAAAGTATTGAAAATGAACTTTTACTAGCTGCCAATGAATTAAGAAAGTCTCAGTTTTCGCGCAACTTTCAGCAATGGACAAAGTATGGGAAAGTTCGCTTGACTTAGATATGTCGTTTACTCCATTCACAGTACATGTGCATAACTGGTTTTTAAAATTGTCAGATGAGCCTAGGAATGTTAAATTTGAAGTTTGCAGTGATGGAGCTATCAAGTAAGTGCCAGCATGCTCAGTACAAGGGATTACTTTGTTATTTCTGAGTTCTGGGGCCATGCATTGCAGGAAACACTGAAATCCGATGCATAGTTTTTGCATTTAAGTGTGTACCTATTTCTTAGGTATGAGTTTTAGGTACTTTAAGTTGATTGAACAAAACGCCATATAAAGTGTAGTATCAAAGAAGAGGATATTTTGTTTCCGCTTAACTTTGTGTAGATTACCATGCCATTTTTTGGGTCAGGTGAACAATCCATCTAAATATACAAGTGTATTGAATACACTTTATGCTTTCATTAGTGTAATACTTAAGGATATTTCGGGCTAAAAGCAACTTAATGAACTGATGACTGCCATCAGCAAGTTCACTCCAAAGGCGTTAGTAAAATTATGTGTAACAAATTCCAGTGGAAAGCAGTCACCTAGGGTGCAGTCAAATTTGTTAGCAAATTTAGGAATTTTTCTCTTATCAAAATTTAATCTAAATGTTTAAATGGTTTTGGCAGTGGTTACAACACAAAAGACACTATTTACAACAAAGAATGTTGTTTTTGTGTATTGCTATGCTGTAGGCAATAGGTGCTACAGGCATATTTAAAGGGGTTTGCAAAATTGTCAAGTCATCTTTTCTTATGCTCAATATATTGAATTTAATGTTATATCAAGGATATTATCAGGGTTTACTATGTAGCATTTTTTTAAAGATTATTTCCAGAGAAGCAATAATTTTATCTGCATTGGTTGTAGTTACTGCAGATACCAATCATATGTATACGTGATGATGTTGCTGATCCTGATAAAACATGTTTAGACCTGTTTGAACTAAATCTACCGTGGAAGTAGTTTGGTGAAGTCTTGAAATGTTGATGCAAATTTTTTGACTTTAAAAGGAATATCAACTTCATTGAAATTTTTGTTGAAACAGCAGAGAACACACCACACTAATGATGACATCATTACATCAGAGCCTAGGTTACTAATTGTTTGCTATTTGTATTCATCCAAAACTACACTGTGTATCTATATGAAATGATAGTTTTCTGTAACAGCACATCTCATAATAGGCATAGTTGTTGTTTGTAAACTTCAGTTTCATTATTATTGCTCATAATGTATTCATTTGGATACCCACAGGAAGGCATTTCAAAATAACTTACAAGGTATATCATGAATCATAGTATCAAATATTCATAACGAAAAGTATGAAAATAAAGGTTCAGGACTAGTCTAATCCTGATCATAATGACAGAAAAGAAACATGTTGACCTTACTATACAGCCAATTGTTTAACATAACGAATAGTAATGATTGCATGTCCTCGGACAGTGCAGTATTTGCAGGAAACAGACTTCCAATTTCGTTTGTGCTCAAATAAATGGGCTGAATGTTGTTATGTCCCTAAAGATTTTGACGAATAGCTTAGTATTTGTTCCATTTTCTTTAATAATTTGTATCAATATTTGCTTAAAATCCAACGATTCTATTACATTCAATAAAATTTATTGGATTAATTGCATTGAATCAACATAACAGGGTTTAGGATATCTTCAAATACCAAGCTTGGTGATAAGAAATTGAAATGTCAGAGTAGATCTTTGGATCTTCGTTTGAAGATAGAAGAAAGTTAGCAATGACTGTATACCTAAACCATGGTATTGTGGATGTTCCAAAAATGCACCTAGTATTCTTCTGGACAGTAGCATTATCAAAGACTGAAGCTTTCCCTAAGATGCCTTTGGAGCAGCAAATTGGGATGAAAAATGACATATGCAATCTAGCTCAGATGCTATTTAGTGATAAAGATTAGCCAGGAGGCAGGGTATAAGGGGTTTTATATAGGTCTCTCAGGTTTTAAGTGCTATATTCTTAAATAATATCTCCCAAGGAATGAGACTTAATGCTCTATTACATATTTTGTTTATTTTATGAGTTACAGAAACATTTTTTGAGTTAAAGTTTTATAGCCTTGTGTACCCCATGAATGATGCTTGGCAACTGCTATATTGTGTACATGGCATATTAATTGCAACTATTTGATTGTTTTCTTTTATATACAGCACGATAACTCCTCATCTAGACCTTCCACTACTTCAAGTATGAATACAGTTTTTCAGCCAGTTGATGCCACTGTGGATGATTTATATATTAAATATAAAAAATTACAAAAACAGTTGGAATTTTTAGAAGTGCAAGAGGAGTATATCAAAGATGAACAGAAGAATTTAAAGAAAGAATATCTTCATGCTCAAGAAGAAGTAAAGAGAATACAGTCAGTACCCTTAGTTATTGGTCAATTCTTGGAAGCTGTTGATCAGAATACTGGTATTGTTGGGTCCACAACAGGTATGAATGTCATTAGTTGTCACAATATGCCACTGATCAGTAATTTATATAAAATCATTATGGTACCTGCCAGAACACAAAAATGATTAATGTCTTTCTAACCGCCAAGATTAGGTTCTTGGTTGGGTTTTTGCTGATGATGCCAAGGACTTAAAAAGTCCTTCACCAAACCTGTGTCAAGATGGCACAACTATTTCAATATTGGCTTTTGAGGCTAAGGGTTACAAGTTGGATCCTTTTCTTCTCATTCTTTATGCACTTATTGTGATAATACTCTACTTGTGAGGAAAATACATAAAATTTGTTATTGTATGTAGCTACTGCGATAACATAAAAATATGTACTGATGAAGGCACAAGGGGATGCACAAAACGAAAGTTGAATTAAATTGATTTCCCCCTACCGAATACTGGGTTTTGGCAAGTGAGACCAAGACCTCTAAATTCTTCACAAAACTTTATGTCAGGGTGGTACAACCATTTCAGTAATGGGTTTTGAGTCTGCCAGTTGCAAGTTGGACTCTCAGTGCAGCTATTGTAGTAATGCTGGATTCATTAGTAATACATTTCTATGTATGTATGTATGTATGTATGTATGTATGTATATATGTATTCAGGGGTGGCACTGAGGGTTATTCAAGGTATTCATTGAATATTCAAAGATGTCCTAATATTTGTTTTAGCTCCATAATTTCTTTCCTGTAAAAAACTCTTGCACAAAAGACATGGATCTTCGTTAAAGGACCCTTTTATCATGTCAGAAATGACACACCTACCGTAGTTCCTTTCTTGAGGATGATAATCCGTTCAGGAATTTTTATCCAGGGATTTGAAGAATAGCTGTTGAAATTTAGAGATTATGACGGCAGTGTAGCATGTGATGTATTCAGAGTCTATGCTGAATACTATGTCTTTGTTTCTGGAGCCCTTTGTGACGTTGGCTACAATTGACCATTTGGCCTTTGGCCATTTGACCACATGACAATGAGTGTCTGAACAGAACATACTCAGTTATCATTCTAAATACTACGGTGAGGCTCCCCATGTTTTCACCTTCAACTAAAATTTTGTATGATGGATGGGGTTTTGGGAAACGAGTGTCCTTTGAGTGTTTCACAATTTTCTTTGTGTTCCCAACAAAGAAATCAACTCACTCACGAACAGCATCTGTGTTTAAAAAAAGATGAAAGACCTTGCCCCAGTAAAGTGGTTTAATATCTTAAACCCAATGCTCAAATTTTTCCAATGTTGTGATAGTCATTAATGTATACTACTTGTTGACTACGAAGAGGTCCATGGTTATCCAACTCTGTAAAATTTTGTATTCTTAATCATTAAAACTCTATTTGATTCTCACCTTAAAACTTTAAAAATAAGCCAAAAATGTGGTGGCAAGCTTCAAAATACTGAAAGGAATGTTTTTTTGAGATAACGAGGTCCCTCTTAGAAGACAAGATAATCAGTCCGGCAAGTCTCTGAGTCTGCACCTCAACTTTCAAGCACGAGTATGTTACAGATCTTTCCACACTTTGAGAACAGCATGGAATTTCAATTTAGTCATGTTGGGTACTTTTTATGCATTTCTTGAAAACTTGATTTCCTAAACCCTGTTTTTCTTGGTGTTTAATTTTAATCCATATCCTAAATGCATGCATTATTGCAATGTCATAATTCATTATTAAGTTTACAATTCATACAATTACAGTATTTAAAATTAGGATTAATAAGTGCATAAAAATTAGAGATTAATTGTCTGTAACTTTTACGCATTGGAACATAATTTTTGCGCATGTGTTTGACACCGAGAGTAAACATTATAGCGTGCTTATCACAATTAAAACGTTTCCTGTTAGTGTAAAATGAATCATTCTTTTCAAATCAAGTAGTGAGAAAAATGTCTAAATTGAAGCCTACTATATAGCATAAAAATATATAAAGTTACAAATTTGCCTTGGAAAGTCAGGAAACTTTTTCACTTCTTACATTCAAAATTGCAATTTTTAATGACAATGTAATGACTGCAGATTAGAAATATTTTCCTTGTGATCAGTCAAAAGAGATCTTTGTGATGACAGTGTTCCATAACCCAAAATTTGTAAGACAAAACCCATAATTTGTAAACCCAAAATTTATAGGCAGGGCATTCCTTGAGAGAGTAATTCTTTTCCTAAAATTTAAATACCTTTTTATTTTTGGCCTTGGCCTTTCCTGTATGTATGCATGTATCTATATTTTGTTCCTGTATTGGCAGCAGAGAAAGAAACAATTTTCCTGATTATTTTATGAAAACTGTGTTGTTAATTTCCATTTGCAAGTTGTAAGTTTTAAGGAAACATAGCAAACTGCAAGTGTATAGGAAACTACATTCCTTGCCTGACACACCATATTTACAAGTAGAGTAAAAAGTAACATTTGTAAAATTTGTAAAAGTATGATTTTGCAGCTTCATATGCTGGAGTTCCAGCCTGAGGTGTACTCTTTGATACAGCTGCTATTTCATTAACATATTTATATCATAAGAATAACATCAAAAACAATGTTTTGAGCTTAACACTTTACAGTGTATTGTATTTTCCATTTCCTAGGATCAAATTATTATGTCAGAATTCTTAGTACAATTGACAAAGAGCTTCTCAAGCCTAATGCTTCTGTAGCTCTACATAAACACTCAAATGCACTGGTAGATGTATTACCACCGGAAGCAGACAGCAGTATAGCCATGCTTGGTGCAGATGAGAAACCAGATGTCTCATATGCAGATATTGGAGGTAAGAAAGCATTGTTTAAATATTTTTATTTGAAGGTTGCAACTGGATGAAAGCATTTTAGCATTTTTTTACTTCTTTGTAGGTACCTGATTTCTTTTATATTAAAAAGAGCAACTGAATTCCAATAGTCTTAATCCAATGAAAGGCCCACTTTGTAGGTGATACAAGATCTTGTCCAATATTTAGTATAATAAACATAGTGGCATGCATGGTCCTGGAAGGATACTAGGATCGTTTAAGGATTTTTATTAGCCTGAAAGTGCAAGTGGAGCATTTTGATTTTGATTTATCTCTTTTTGTTATATTCCTACTTATGGGATAGATTATGGAAGTTAAACACACAGTGCTACCAGTGGACCAGCCCCCTACTGTAGCATTCACTGTAATTGCACAGCTGTGTGGCCCAAAGTCTAAAGAAACAGAAATAGGTGCTGCCCTAATACACCAAAAATGGTGTGGGAAGGAACTTTGACTTTTGATCTTTGATTATATTGCTGATGCTTTTCAGTCCTTTTAGGACCCAGGACATTAGGTAGTTATGGTGTTACCTTCCCTGTTGACCCTGTATAGAGCTATTTTCTTGAATGTGGTACTTTTGGTGTTTCTGATTGTATTGAATGCTCTGGACCCATTCAGGGCCATGTGACCCAGGGTACTTAACCTCGTTACCATCCTATGAAAACAAAACTGGGTTCAATAGCCCTTTTATCAGGCCTCCCCGACATTTTGAAATTATTCTGGACTCTGCAAAAGCCGAGTAAAATAACCTCCTCTGGAAACTACTTTTAGCTAAGTACTTCCTTGAATTCCCAAGACACTGCTGGACACATTGTATCTGGACTATGACTTGAAATAGTTGGAAGACAAATGTTAATGATTGATGGAGCTTTAAAGAGTGAATGTTTTGTGTGTATTAGGTGAGTTCTGTGTGCAAAATTTGGTGTGACTAACACTGAGAAACTTTCATTGGAGATGAAAAGACAAAATGCTTGTCATTTATGAAGCCAAAATTGCAAAATTTCTTTTAAAGCAGATGCTTATGCTGAGCTATTATTCCATTACTGATGTGGTTTAGAACTTAGTGTCCAGACATGATGTCAAACCCTCTTAAAATTCTCATGTTGCAAACCCTGCTTTGGGTGTTCCAAAACCTCCTGGCACTCCTTGGTGCTGCATGGTAATCCAACCAATGTATCCAACTGTAATGTTTTCAGTATGTGTTGATCATTACTTGTTAATTCTCATTCTCATGTTCCATAGTAGCAGTAGCAGTAGTCATGACATTATAAGTTAAGTGAATCCATGAGCTAGTCTGGCTGGACAGCTGTTGGATGTCCTATCACGAACGTCCGCCTCCACTGAGCATGGTCTTGAGCAATGTCTGAGATGATGGATATAGGATCCCTTTGCCAGTGGGCTCCATAAGCATGCTTCAGTTGGGGTTCTAAGTCCTTCAGAACATTAACACATATTTAGATGATGATCAGATGTAATTGATTTTGATACATCAGTTAGTGCTTGTGTTTTGCCTACTGCGCTCAGCTCTCCTAGGAGGAATTACTTTAAGAGGTATTGTCATTCTATTACGTTGTCAGTTGTTGTTTCTTGACCGAAGACACTTACCAGAGAGATCAATTGCATCATTTGGCACACACATCCTGACACATACCTGTAGCCTCTCAGGTGTGGAGAATATTGCACTTTCTTTCACTGTTAGTTTTGTGGGGTTTTATGATGAGCGTCAATGTTCATTGTTTACTTGTCTGATGCTTTCAAAAGAGGTTAACATGTCATATCCAGGTATAACCATTTTAACCCATATGATATGCTTAGCACCTCTTCGATTAGAGTGATGGAAGGCAGACATTGTTTCTGTTGAGTGCTGATATATTGAATAGACGACAAAAATTCTTATAAGTAAGTCAAAATAACTATTAATTCGGACGTTGCTCGAGAGAATTTATAGACTAGCTTTCCACAACATCAGGAAATAACATAGCTTCAAAACCAAAAAATGTCTCCCTTACTCAATTAGTTTACCTTGTGTTTTATAACAAATGCTGAGGGAACATGTGAAGGTATTATTGCTTTAGGAGGAGAGGATTGGATGCTTAAACAGTTTCTAGCCCATCTTGGCTTTCAGGGAGCATATTGATATTTGTTAGGAGCAGAGGTTCTTATCGTGACATTTGCTTATATATTCGTTTAGGTATGGATATTCAGAAACAAGAAATAAGAGAGGCTGTTGAGTTACCCCTGACTCATTTTGAATTGTATAAGCAAATTGGAATTGACCCACCAAGGGGTGTGCTCATGTATGGCCCACCTGGATGTGGTAAGACTATGCTGGCAAAGGCAGTAGCGCATCATACTACTGCTGCTTTCATTAGAGTGGTTGGTTCAGAATTTGTGCAGAAATATCTTGGAGAAGGTCCAAGAATGGTGAGAGATGTTTTCAGACTCGCGAAAGAAAATGCACCATCCATTATTTTCATTGATGAAATTGATGCTATTGCCACCAAAAGGTTCGATGCACAGACTGGAGGTAAAGTAAAAGAGTATTTTTTGTATTAGATATGTCTTTAAGTAAGCATATAAGGGATTTAAAGTTCGCTTCTCCAAATTTGTGGCGCTTGCACTGTATCTTTATGAGACAAAGAACAAAACGGTTGCTTGCAGAATAGGATACATTGTTGGAATGTTTTTAAATTTTGCATATTGTTTGACTTCAACTTTGTCATTCGTTAGTTAATAGGAGGCAGGGCTCGAAAGGGTAGTAAAGATTGAATCTTAGACTCATCCTATTGACACACATTTTTGCTTGCGTGACTCTTCATACGTACATCAGCACATGCCTCCTTTTTTGCTTCACGTAGCTTCACAGGAAAGACTGGTATGACTTCGTTATGTAGCCCCAGGACAGTTATTTGTTAATCTGTCATTTTGTATTTTAATATATTTTATGTTCCCTGTGAAAATTACCTAGCCAGACTACGCTTAGTCATTTCCAATCTCATATATCACATTTATTGGATGCTCTAATCTCCAATACTGATACGGAAATATTTCCGCATTCTTGTTTTTTTTACAACGTTGGCAGACTCTTATCTTTGAATTGTCTTGCAGCGGATCGAGAGGTGCAACGAATCCTTTTGGAGCTCTTAAATCAAATGGACGGCTTTGATCAAAATGTCAATGTGAAGGTACCTAATTTTTCTTTATGAAGCTGTTTACAAATACTTTTTTCTTCCCTATTCTTAATGAATTACCCGTAAACTTGTAAATACCATCATCCAAAGTAGGTGATGGGAGGCATTCTACTGACACTAATTTGATTGTTGGATATCCGATTTCGATTTGGTTAATCTTGGTTTATAATATCTTGTCCCTATGTCACACATGCTTGGTGTCTTAGTCATGCACAAACGACAGTCAACAGTAATGGGTTCTTGAATTTTGGGTTGTTAACTTTTTCTGAACCACGTTTCGAGAGATCCTTTTACGTGGTCATTGTTTCACTGTTGCGAGGAGTGGCTCATTGGTGTGATCCATTGTTGAGGTACTGGTCTGCGTGGGTTGGTTTTTTGTAGATATTAAGTGAGATGCTGCAAGTTGACTGCCTCTATTAATAAGGAAGGGTAATTGTCCTTATAGTTTCTTTTCCATGGTGAAGTTGATGTTAGGATGCAGATTGTTGATGTGTTCAAAGAAATTATGTAAGTTTTTTTCTTTGGTTATGGCAAAAACACCATCAACATACCTTTCCCAGATGGGCAGTGGTTTATCTGCGTTTATCAGTGCTTTCTTTTTCAAGTCCTGCATGAATATTTCAGCAAGAACAGAGGAGGCTGGAGCTTCCATCGGTACACCTTTGCTTTGAGTGTAGATCTCATTGTTAGACAGAAAGCGGGTGTTGCTAAGAAGGGATTCTAATAGCTCAAGGATGGCATGGGTTGCAGCGAGGTTCTGGATTCCAGTGAGGTGTCATTGCCAAGTAAGTCTATAAGGATCCAAAGGGTGTCATTGATTTGAATGCTAGTGTACAATGTAACATGAAAGGAGACCATGACTTCTGATGATTTGTTGCAATGGTGTTCTTTGCCTTTGCGTAAGGTGATAGAATGTCACCTATGTAGCTTGATAGTGAGTGTAGAAGACATTCAGAATATGCTACAATTGGTTGTATGAGACCATTTGGCTTGTGCATCTTTGGTAATCCATAGAATCGTGGTTGGGGGGAATCTTTGGGTTTAAGCCTTCTTGTAAAGTAAATGAAAATAAATCCTGCATAGTTTAATAAGTACGTTGCTTACTTTGGTGTTGACTATGTTGATGGGATTACTTTTTAGGAGATTGTATGGTCCGTTATCAAGGTTTTAGTGAACTTTTGGATGTAGTCTTCTTTTTTCAGGATGACAGTTGCCCGTCCGTTGACAGCTGGGAGGATAGAAATGGATTTGTCACTTATAGCATATCATTCATTTCTTGTCAGGTTGTCAGAAGACACCTTACATGGTTAAAGAGTAACGCTTGTCTTTGCTCTGATGGTGTCTGCTTCCCTCTTTGGCTGGTTTGGCAGATCTTTTACTGCTGTTGCTACAATGGACGTAGTTTCCTTTGCAGGGATGACTTTTGGTACTATCGAGAAATTAAGACAGTTGATAGTTGTCGTCTTCCGTGGTTAAATACCTCCACCAAAGAGGTTATGTTGTTCCCGGCGTTGGTTTGTCTGTCAGTTTATCTGTTTGTTAACAACATAACTCAAAAGTTATGGATGGATTTTGACAATTTTTTAAGGATAGGTCAGAAATGGGCTAATTTAGAACTGATTACGTTGTGGGGTGATCCGGGTCAAATTATGGATTCTGGATCACGTTTTTGGTAATGAAGCCTTCATAGTGGTAGTGAGGAAGTCTTTGTGGGTATACCCCAGTTACGATATTTGGTAGTGGTAGCTTCATGAACTAGCAAGGAAATCATCGTGGGGAAAACCCATGTTGTTTGAATAATCATACTGTGTTGGTGGAGTGCTTCTAGTTGGTCAATTTGACTTTCCTGCAATGCTCTACAACCTTATTTTTGGAAGCCTGACGATAGGAGAAGGATCTCTTGAAACGTAGTTCAGAAAAAGCATATAACTCATGACATGATAAACTTCCTACATCCATGGCTTCCAATTAGTCGACAAAGGCTATGATTTTCAAGACAGTAAATAGTGTAATAGTGAATCTGAATGAAAATAGAAATACAAAACACTCGCTTGAGCTGGGTGAATGCTTAACTTTCACTTTCCCGACAGTAATATAAGCAATTTAACTATTATGACTTTGTTTTGTTAATGTCTTTATGGTCACTATATAAATAAGTAAATTACACTTAGTTCAACAAAAGTGGCTACGGTTTCGTCAGTCCAAGGGCCCGATTTTTGTTTTAGGGGGTTTAACCCTTCTGTTTATCTGTATGCCTACATTGCCGACTTAAGTGAACTGCATAGGTAAGGCATATCTTGTTGCACTTCCAGAAACTAGAACCAGACAGCAAACAGTCAAGCAGTGGCATCCCTAACTAATAGCCAACTTCAGTAAATTAAGAATTAATATCATGATTGACATCGAAGGTCAAGAAGATAAGTGTTTCTTGCATTCATAGGAGTATGCTGGGCGTACCGTTAATTTTATACGCATAACGCAAGTGAAATCTAGTTATACATTATATCGGGGCACTTGAATACCTGTAAGAGTATAGACCACGAGCTGACAATGACTGAAACTTATCTTGAAACACAATGAATTTTGAGACTACGCACTGCAGCATAACTTCTGTTGACCCTTGCATCTGTCTTTGAGTACGTGTTTAAGAAAGCCATAGTACTTCGGATATTAAATCTTTGATAAGTATCCAACGAAGATCCACAGTCAATGCAATTAAGAAACAGGCAATAAAAAAGTTTGAAGATTTTTGCAATGTCGAAGAATGTGGCTCGAAAAATCGTTTAATTCGAGGGCTTTAGTTTCCCTGTATTTAGTTATTGCTTTTAATCTTAATCCTTAGTGAAATAGTTATTTGGTTAAGTGATAGAATTTCACTTCTTCTTATTTAGGTAATAATGGCAACTAACCGAGCAGACACCCTGGATCCTGCGTTGTTACGACCAGGAAGGTTGGACCGAAAAATCGAGTTTCCAATGCCTGATCGAAGACAAAAAAGATTAATTTTCTCTACGATAACTGGAAAGATGAATTTATCGGATGAAGTAGATTTAGAGGATTGTATCTTTTTCCTTTCCCTTGTTGCCTACTTATTACCTCTGCCAAGGGGTACGTTGTTGCTGGTGTCTGTGTGTTTGTCTGTGTGTTTGTTAGCAAAACTACTCAAAAAGTTTTGAACCTATCGTGCTGAAATTTTTACCGTATGTTGAAAATCTGACTGGCGCGACCTAATTCAGTTTTGGTAATGATACGGACCAAAATCTGGATCACGTCTGGTTATAGTGTCTTTAAAAAAGCACAAATATGAGGAAAATCCTGTTACCATTGCGCCCATTAGTACAGCTCATTCGAATGTGCAGAAACCCAACTCGACCCCACTGGTTTTGTGGAGGTTTATGTTGATAGTTTCATTTTATGTTTCGTCTCTTCTATGTGCTGTAGACTCTTTTAGTACACGGGGTGATGCTATCAGCACAAACATTTAATGCCTTCTATATGTAGATAGGGCATGTTACTTGGGCAAAACAACAAGCATTGCAATATAGTTTACAGCAGCGGCGGGGGATTTTTGGTTATTTTTCCAAGAAGAAATGACAATCGCCAAAACTTCAAAGTGGTGTATGAATAGCGCTTATTCTACTCAACACTGAGATGTGATAAAGTGTTTACTGTAGCTCGGTTTTGAGGAAGTGGCGTGTCCATTTGACCTAACGCAATAATGATAAAAGAAGATTAAGAGCCAACCATAAATTTGGGAGTAATTCAAAATAGGATGTAATCATTGGCATCTAAATAATCATGTCAATGGAGTCAGTAGTAGATATGACTTCAAAAATAGTGTTTTCGCGTACATTTCATAAAGATCATGGTACTTGTTTTACATTCGGTCCGGAGTTGACTTCTATAGAATCTAATTTTTGAGAACCGAACATCAAGCTGTCTAATTTTGCTGAATTTATTATAGATAATGTCTTGATGAAGCTAAGTTTGTTCTTTAACGCTGATTCAGATGTAGCGAGGCCAGACAAGATCAGTGGTGCCGACATTAATGCCATATGCCAGGAGGTAACTACATTATTTTGATTCGCTAGTGTGGTTCGACTTGTGGTTTATGTGAGGGTGGGTTACTGCGTTGACAACGTATAGATATCGTTGGCGGTCTTACATCTTGCAAGGTTACTGTTGTTTTAGAATATGAAATGCATACTTGAAGGTTCTCGTGACATCAGACAGTTATATTGCGTCTGTCTAGTAACGGTCCATCTCTTGTCAATGCTTGCGAACAGTACTTAAGTTTTAATTGTCGTAAAATGCTCTGTTGGTTTGTCGTGGCTCACTTTTTTTGTTTTCCCGGTTATGCCTTGCCTTATGTTGTTATGCTTCGTTTTTGTTACCTTTCCATTTGATTTTACGGTATACCGTGCCTTTGCATTTATTGTCTTTCCATGCCTTGCTATGCCATTCGTGTATTGCCATGCCTAGTTTTGCATTTTCTTGGCGTTTTGTGCAGTGCGTACTCTAACTATGCTTTATCTTACCATACTGTGTTTTACTATGCCGTACCTTGCCGTACTGTGTTACTTTATGCCCCTGTTAACTTTGCCGTCGCTTTCGGTGAGTTGTCGTGTCTTTCTAGCTTCCTTGTTTGTCATTTCTTTCTGTCATTTCTTTTTTCTGTCTTCTGTAGTCCTCACGTTTTGTGTGTCATTTTTAGGCTGGAATGCAAGCTGTGAGAGAAAATCGATATGTAGTTTTATCAAAGGACTTTGAAAAGGGGTACAAGAACAATATTAAAAAGGATGAACAAGAACACGAGTTTTATAAATAGTATAACATTTTGCACAAGTCAATATTTCATTCAAGTGGAGAGATTACTTCTTGGAAAAGCTGGAAGATCCAAAGCCAGTCAAATGTTATAACCGTTGATGAATTTGTTTGGGAATTCGCACGTTTGCCTGTTGTATCCATCTTTAATGAAAGTGTCCCATATTATTATTGGTTTTCACATCATCGCCTTCCAATGACGATAGACAAATTGTCTTTTTCAAGTTTTTCTGCCAATATGACCTTTGGACCTACAAAGTTTAGTGCGAATGGTGCCCACGTGACGGCTGAGTATTGTATTATTGGGGCATGGTAGCTTTTGTCATTGCCGTACATTGAATACGGCGGCGGAGCGATTTCCACATTGCAGCTGCTGTTTAATGTGTTATGCTTCGTATGTGTTTCGTAGCTTGTACAAGTGTCTCTCTTCTCGCTGCTTTTTGGCACGCCGTGTGCTTGTTGTATCGTCGCCCGAGTTGTGTGGCTAAACAGGTGAAAAATTCCTGGAAATGCTCGCCCGTTCGTCAATGTCGTTGCCGTCCTGAAGGACCTTACGGGTTAGACAATTAAAAGACTATCATCGGGCAGATGATTCTATAAAGCCTTATGAAGAATGAAGTGGATTTGCGCTTTTGACCAATTAGATGTGTGTTAAGTATGTAATTGTCCTAGTCAGTCTTCAGGCTCTTCTTCTGAAGCGCAAAAACAGATTCCCTTTTAGTTCAGTTTAAACTTGGCTTCATTTTTCAAACGCCTGACTAAAGAGTCAAGTGGTTTTACAGAAAAATATGCTCAACATTGCTTCTAGTGTCTGAAATTTACTCCTCTCAGGGTCTGTACTCTTGAGTGTCGTTCAAAAAAACTGTTATAAGCGAAATTGTCTCTGAGTTTTTGATTGCGAACACTCACTTGATAACTATTGGCCATTTAAAGGTAGAGATTGAAGTGCTTTATTATGGAATAAGTTTAGATTTTAGATTATCGCGAATTCGCTTGCTCTGTATCTCCCGACTTACACGTTATGCGTTTGTATAATGATGTGTAACAACAAACAATGTATGATTGCGTAGATTGGTCAAAAGCCAAATTTAAATAGAGTAGAAGATCGATGCCCTTGGACATTTTAATTTTTGCCAAGAAAAGTTCTAGTTGTTGAGTTTTAAATTATTGAAGAGCGTAAGAGCTCAAGTAAATTTGTAGCACGACAACTTTAGTAGCAGGTTGGTCATGGCAACGTATTTTTACTAAGGACCGTTTTCCATATAGCTGCATTTTTCCTTTGAGTGGAAAAAGCTCGTTATCTTTTGTTTTGCGCATGGTTATCCTGATGAAAATACTGCTGTGTCAGAGATTCTTTGTGCTCGCGAGCTGGCCTTGAGCTTGGCAGAAAAGTTGCACTCGTTAAGCTTCAAAGTCTAGGGAAGCAATAATCGTTTCTATATGACAGCTAATTACCGTCATGTTTGTTACGGAAAGTAGGTGCGACAAAATGCTTTTTACCGCAAAATGAAGTTCTATGTAAATGTATTAGAGCTAGAGAGCAAAAAGCTTGCTACCTTTTTCCGCACAAGAGAAAAAATGCAGCTGTTTGGAAATCGGCTTTGACTTCAACTTTTTCTCCAAGCTCAAAAGCAGCTCGCGAGCATGGAAAGTCTTTGACAGCGGTATTTTCATCAAGATAAGCATGCGCTAATTATCTTGTTTGCTCGCAGGCGTATGTTTAAGAGCGTGATGTCATGTTTACACCATTCTGTGTAGATAAAGTGCACCCAGCAAATTGAGGCCCATTACCCACTTTTTATCAAAGAGCAAATTCTATCGAATTAAGTCGAGCAGAAACTAATATTGAAAAGACGGTTTGTGACTGTAAGGATTGTACCAGAGGTAAGATTTGCCATGACCCTTTAAGCTTCAATCGTTGGTATTTGTTTCATTCAAGATTTTAACATTAATATCTTTATGCTCATGACGAGTTGCTAAGAAGCACATTATTCACAAGAAACTATGCGTATCAAGTATAGAGCACAATTAGTCGCCATTAAAGACAGCCTTTTTATTTGAGAATGGACATTTTCTGTTATCTATTTTTGATATGATGGAGTCGAGTATATTTTCTGTCGTTGCCACGAGATATAGAGACATGAACTGATGGAGATCAGTTGAAGTTCAGATACAGACCAAGAAACAACTGTTGTCGGATAAGTTTAGCAATGAGTCATTCTTAAAGAGCTCTGAATACTCCTTTAAATTTTTAACAGGTGGTCACAACGATTATGACTGTCAAATCTAGGATGAAGCCTCTAGTCTATTCTCCGTCAACTCTACTGCATCCAACACACAGATGTTAATCTGACGAAAAGCATGTCATCTCACTACTTAAACAGCAGATACTTGTAAAGGTAGACCTAGCAACTAGTTAAGAATTATCTAGAGAGGTGATTCAAAATTGTTGGTCTCTGTTGGTAGTAATGGTCAATGGGACATCGAACAAAGATATCGAATTTGAAACAAGGGCTTCTGCAACTGATATGGTCGGTATTAAAGGAAGGGGAATGACTGCAGGCTATCTTGCAAAACGCTCAACACAAGTTGATAGATACTGAGGTCCGTGCGATTGTGGTAAAGGTCCGAAGAGGTAGACGTGGACTTGATTGAAAGTTGAATTTTTCCTACAAAGAGCAATTTTGTCGCCCTACCCCTTCAAATGAATGCCAGAAGGGGCACTTGCCTCTCTCTTGTCGTCCTCTCTGGCGTCCCTGATTAGGAAACCTATCAAAGACCTTTTACAAATCATTCAAGGAGTGTCAATCTTGAGGTCTGATAGTTTGGTTACCATTGGATGTAATCCAATCAAGGAGATCTTTTGGTAGCCGACCATACAGTATAGGTTTCACTGTTGTCACGTTTTTGTCTGTCTTTGCAAGATCAGACCAAGAATACTTTACTTGAACTGCAATAAATATTTGAAATAAATGTTCATATATACAATAATTTAATCCTGGCAGCACAGGGTATTTCCGTGTACAGTGAGAGGGTACAAACACAAAGACGTCATAGAAATTGTTTTGTCTGCTTGAACATCAAAACATGTCTTTGCTTGCGCGATCATCCAATTCAATTTCAGACGTCAGCTCTGCAAGGTGACGTTACCAAGTCTTTTTTTAAGTCCGCAAGGAGTCTTTCGTAGAAACACGGGTTACTTCTTTCAGTGACGGTTTAATGGTCAGCTCATCATCTTAAGAGGATTGTCATGAAATATTCTACTTTATACAGTCGTTAGATATCGACATAAGAAATTATCACCAGCCATTACTACAATTATCGTCATTTATTCTCAAAGGTCATCTTCATTATAAATTTTACTTGTCATCATAAGGCATCATTTTTCATCGTTATATGTTATCATAAATAATGGTAGTATTACTATTCATTTGTCATCATCGTCTTCACTGTTGATGATTTTGTTGGCCAATTTTTATTTGTCATTCTTATTATTCGTCATGATTATTAATTTTATCATTTTGAATTTTAATTGTTGTCCTCGTTTCTCTAATAATTACTATCATGATTACCACCAACCAGCGCCAACCTGCAGTTGATTATTGTATCTCTTCTCTGTTGGCAGTTTATTATAGTTCCTGTTGCCAACTCCCTTGTATGAACCACCGTCGAAATCCCGACCAAAAACTTGAACGTCATTTGTATGTTCCTGCTGAATTTGTAAACGGAAAAGCCTGTAATGTCCTTGCTTGAAGGCAGTGAATGTGTAAGTGGTCATAATATAATTGTTCGTGATATCAAAGAGACATTTCAACGTCATAAACCACAACTGTCAGTTTCCGTGAGAACTATTCATACCACCAACCAACATGCGTTTGGCCTACTGTGTGTCCTTTTAGGAATAAGAGATTAACCTTGTTTTGACAAAATACATATTGGAAAATACACTTGGTCAAAGTTCTACGTTTTATTTACTCACAGACATATATGAAGACAATGGCAGGTAACAGTAAACTCAAAAAATTCCTTTGTGAGGAGAAAACACACACCTCAGGACCTCAACACACCTTTCTCGTTATACTTAGCGTTATGTAAAGTCTTCTTTTAGCTGTCTTTTAATTTTCAACCCGTGATGATTCCATTTCATGTTCAAAGCTTTTGCAAGTTAGCACGTGTTGTTACATCCATGTATACATGTTCAAAAACTAAAGATGAAGAATAGTGTACTGAAAACACTGCTGATATTCTTGGGAAATTCTAAATTTTAATAAGGGCCTAATTTAAGAAAAATTTCCAACACCACACATTTTTATTAATAAAAACGCCTTATGGTATATTTATTAAACAACATTTAAACAAAACTGTAAACAAAATTTAACTGATATTCTTTGTCTTAAGTCACTAAAAAGAAAATTTACTTTTTCTGTTTATAATACCCTTTTCTGTTTGTTTGATATCCTTTGCATCTTTGAAGACCCCTCGAAACCATTCTTGCTCTCTATATTTCACAGGTTGGCAAACACGTCTGTTTTTGTCAGTTAGCCATTTATAAGCGCCCCGCGAGGGTCAGAGTCGGCAGTATCACCCATGTTTTGAGCAGTATAGAGGTAGTCTTTTAATGTGGTTGCCGAAAATGATGATCTGTCGATAGTTTTTAACTTGTTATAAGTACTAATGAGCCTCTCAACATCGGCCCAATGAGGCTTTGCAGCCAGTAAGCGAGAAAGAGCAATTTTGATAGTCTCAAACTGTGCGTTATCACTGATGCACAAAGCGTGAAACGTGATTAGGCGTTCCTGCAGCCTTGTCTGGATCCTCCGCTAGATCTTTATACTCCTTCACTGATTTAAAAAAATCACTAGTGATTGAATAGTCTCACTTCGTACAGCGTTAAATGATCTAACATCAAGAAAATATTTGTTCGGTGCTATTGTGCGTTGTTCCCGAATAATTAGAGAATGCCCCCAAAAGGCAAATGATTCACCATCATTAACAAGATTTTCGAGAAACATTTCTTCCCAACGACCAACAAGGGGATTTTCCAACATGTCTTCAAACCTTTTAAATGTCAAATCTTTTTTTGAAGAAATATTAAAAACTGTGACGGTGTTATCTTCAAAGCACTTTTGAAATATTTTGTAACTGAAGAGAAGATCTGTCAAAACACATGTTAAATGCAATCGATCTTTGTTCAAACAAAGTATCCTTTTCCTTCTTTTTCATCTGCTTTTTTGAAATACTCAATAGATGCTTTCCAGTTTTTAAAAATCGATTCTAACAAGGTTGATTTATATTCAATCCATCGAACTTCGAAGTAAGTTGGATATCTCACACACTGAAGAGACAACTGCTCTGCGACTTGCTGCAATTTCCTGGTCCTTAATCCAGAGCTATGAAAGAATGTACACAAACGTGTGGCTTCTTGTATAAGGCTCCTCACCTCCACCACAGATGATGCAACTGACTTCAAAGCTAAATTTATCCTATGTGCTGCACACCAAATTTTCATTTAAGGTAGTTGGGGGTCGGATGCATCTCTGACAAAGAGCCCATAGTCCATTTCGAGCACCAGTATTCATGGCTTCACCATCAGTTACAATGGACGAAGCAGATTCAAATAAATCGTTCTAAGGAATAATGGGATCCACGGCCTCTTTCATTACTAATAAGCAGCCTTGAGCACCTGGACTGGAACTTTCAGCAAATCCAAGAAAGTATAAATCATGTGAGCCATCTTTTTTAATAACTTTGCCCATGACATGATTATTATGCACTTGTGTTCTATCTACTGAACCATCAGTTCGAATACTAACAGCAATGCATTCCTTCAGATTCACTTTTTGAAGACTCACTTTATCACGATCAACAATATAGCGCAAATGATCAGTGTGATGTTGGGAAAATATATATTGCAAATCATCAACCTGTGGAACAAAATGGGGATTGCTATCAAGACCATGCAACTTGGAATCCTCTCCTTTTAAATATGAAACTTCCCTTGAAGGCCATGACCAAGCACTCAAGGTACCACGCTTTGCATCGTTAAACACTGTGGTTCTTAAAGCATATATTGCATCTTAGTCTCCGTCAACACCGTGGTTCTTAAAGCATATATTGCATCTTAGTCTAGAAGCAGTCAGGATTATCAACACTTTTGGTAATACTTTTCTTAGGTTCCTGTGCTTCTTCACTCCTTATGCTTGTACCAGGAGTAGCAGTGTTTTCACCTTGAACATTTGCGTGGCTAGCTGACGGAGGTGTTTCTTTACATTCATCACTTTTCTGAACATTAGGTTCAAAAGTAAAAATGTCGTGATATCCATTTTGACATTTAGCCATTTTGATGCTCTGGATTCTGGAATGAAAATAAATAAAATTATTTACAACATGCTTACAACACTTCTTATTGCTTGTCAAATTATCCTGCTAGTAACAACCTAAAACAAGCAATAGACACTGAGAGCTTGGACGGAGTATCCACTGATTGTTGTAGGTTGTGATTGACAGTATCGAGCACTGGCTATACGATATAAAAACGGAACATGTATTTTTTCAACACCACGGTATTATATTTCCAATACCACACTTTTGATTTCCAACACCACACCGTGTGGGAAAAACGGCCTTAAATTAGGCCCTGATTTTAATACAATGAGAATTCAGTTAAGTGCGCTGGGTCTGTTCTGTTTCGGAAATGAAAGTAACTTTTTTAAATTTAAAATTTCTTTTTTAAATTAACTGCCCTTCAAGTTCCATCAACTACCATGTAACTTGATTCTAGTTTGAACTGCTCTATAATGTATGAAGCCTGCTTTCCGATAATCTAAATTTCGTTTGTACCGTTGCATCGATTTCAATTTTGATAAATTTTGCAACCTTATTTTTGACTGCCGTCAGAAAAAGCAAGATTCGTCGTTTGCACATGTGTGTAGAATGACAACAGCGTGTTTATGTTCATTATGATCCACGCAAGCAATAGACAGGGCAGCAAAGACGACCATGAATTGATGGTTTTAGAGACAAACATGGGCATTCGACGCATAACGAAGTTCATGAATAATGGTAAACAGTTGTGTCGAAAATATAAGTGGACTGCAATAGTGGATGCCTGTCAATGACATAGAGACCTGATCCTAAGGAGCCTATGAGGGAATGGAAATCTTGGTGTCAGACAAAAAAGGAGCCATTTTGAATCCACCGTACTAACACACGACGACCCCTATCATGAGTCGCAACTAGGGTAAGATCTGATGCCTACGTGCTTGGCACACGGCGCTATCATATTCTCGTCATAACTAAAATGTTTGATTTAAGGGTACTACTTCAGGTCAGTTATTACTACGTAACTATTTTTACATTTGAATAAGTTGTTTTTCTCCTCCTATTTACTTAATGAGCAAGAAAATTGCAATGAGCATGAGAAATTTATGTAGCTGATGTGAGCAATATGTCATCTTGTTAATATATAGAATGGTAAAAAATGTCATTGCGGGAAATAACTTTTCTCACACTTTAGGTGACATGAGTGGAGTAGAATTCCAGCCGCCATCCTCGGATTCAAGGTCTTTCAATCCGAGTTATACATTTCAACCTCTCGACATTCCACACCACGTCAGGATGGAGCCAAAGTGTGTTTTGGAGTTATCAGAAAATTCGGCTTGACATTAAGCACTTTTCTACGTAATTAAACATTTTTCTAAATATATTCATGTTTGTTATTCCAGCGTATGGGAATCACGAGGTGTGGTCGAAAGGTAAAAGGAAGTTATAAGGTCGCACTGCTCAGATTTGCCTTGGGCTATTATGCAATAAATGCAGAAACCTTATACCTTGCAAAGATAACGATAGTCTATGAGTATCAAAAATCCTGATCCCAATTTCAACTTAAAAAGAACAAGTCAAAGTATTGCGAAGACTAGTTTATGAAGATGTTAATTGACTTGTTTTAGAAGATCTTTCATTCATTTGTCAGCAATTAAGTATAGGCGTCGAGACAAAGAGCTCTGTCAAACTGGAGTCACACTAGGATTTACGTTTTAGTCAAAACGGAACAGAGATCAAATGGAGGCGAAAAACTATTACAGGGCCACTTAAGATTCCAGACATCATTCATTGCTATTCCTAACACCCTAATACGTTATTACAGGAGATGACCTTAGCGTAAATAATACTGTCCCACCAGATCAAAATATTTGCTTCCTAAAGACATTGATTATGCGGTTTCGGCCGAAGAGGGTACAGTGACCTTCGTCACTTGTACTCAGATAGGCAAGTTACTTACACACTTTTACAAATGTAATGCACACACAACACGTACGAGGCAGATCCCTCTAGTAATTGAACCCAGTAGAGATGTGCAGGTTTAGTAGGGTGTCGTGCTATAGATCCAAACTGGATTAACTTGTATTTTAATCTGTAAGTACGAACACACGTGTGGACTTGAAAGTGGCCGTCGCGAGATTCTGTCGTGAAAGTGACTATGTCGCGAGATACGGTTCAAATTTATGGGAATTATTAATTCGTGCAGACAAAAAGAGCCTTTTTTCAATTTCAAAAAATTGCAACATAGCTTCTACAAACGAGAAGTGAGTTCACCGTATTAGTTAGTTTATGCTGATAATTATCAATGATTAGCATATGCTACTCTGGTTGCATAGAAAGGAAGCGGTCATTGCAAAGTCAAGATTTTGTTCTGTAAGTATATACTTGCGAAACTGGATTTGATTAACTTTTAGTACGTATAAACTTTGCATATGAGCTTTAATCGCCATTATGCAAATGAAATCAGAACAAAGGAAATGGCAGCAAATCAAAAGAGACCATTATGCAATCTGTATGCCATGGATCCTTAATGCGTGTGCCTTATAATGTCAACATAAAATATCAAACCTGCACGAAGGGATATGTCCGTGCAGCCGGTGGTGTACCCGGGGAAATGAGGGGTACACGTCCAGTGGCGTTGCCAGCCCCCCAAAACGGGGGTGGACAAAATAAATTGCTCACAACACCCGTCAGACTCTCAAAAAATGTGGGAAACACCTTTTTAAATATTTTAAATCTATTGCTAAATTTTTGGAAAAGCAACTTTCTCAACCAGCACTTTTCGTAAAAATGAAAATCGAAACAGTGAAGTACATCAATTATCTATTTACGAGGAAGAAAAAAATGTTAATTTGATGATTTCTGAACGTCAAATTAATCTACTTTTCTTTACAAAGCAAGTTTTCTATTCGCAAAGTTTTTTCAAGGGATTTTGAGAAATTAGAAAATCGACCTCTGGGAAAACTCGGGTGGACATGTCCACCCCAGTCCATCCCGTGGCAACACCACTGTACACGCCCCCTTTGATGGACAGAACATTCTATTGCATTAGCACAAAAACGCACCGCTTGCCTTAAACACGCTGCTTCTAGGAGTACTCGCCAATCGACAGACACCCAATTATATAAATGGACTGTCAGGGCTGCACGACTCTGATGTCTTTCGTCCTTTCTGGTTCAGCTATTCTGGTTTACACTTTGGGAACTCAGAATTAAATCTTGGGTGTCAAAATTATAACTTCCTTTCTCTTCCACAAACCTTTCCATCAAGCTAAGTGCCTGAACCTCGGCAGATTGCTTGCATTTATGCAAGAAAACTAGATTCCCTTCCTCCCATATGACATTTTCTGTGCTTCTCTGATTGTATTGGAAGTTCTTGTGAACGTCGTCAGGGCTGAGGATATAAGGTAAGTACCCGGTGCCCTTCCTCTGAGCATAATAAAAAGAAGTATCTGTCGACGTGCACATATTATTATCCAGTAATCTGCAATCAAAATTAAGACTGAAAGAAAATTAAGAGTGTTCCCAACTTTGATGCGGATACAGTGCAAATAGATAAAACCTTAAACGATCAATCTAGACGGAAAAATATGGTAAGGAATATTACAGAAACTAGCAACGGTACAATTTTGTACATGAAAGCAACGATACATTATCTGAACGTATACGTGTCGTGTGGAGAAAATAGTTTCAGCTTTAATGAGCCATACGTTGTAACTTGAGCACTCAATGTGTGATGAAATTGGAACAAGGACCACGAAGAAATGCAGATCAGAGATTTTTAACCATTGTGTCTTCGAAAATGGACACTTGGACGTCTCACAGTACCATTTTCCCTTGCATATCTACCCAACGTAGACAACTGATTCCAATGAATACAATTTGGTCAGATTTAACATTACCCTGCTTCATCACAAGATTATTTGTTAGTTCAAGCGAAATCTAATACTTCGCTCTAAACAAAATCTCGAGTGTGGTATTTAATTCGCCTTGTTTGAAAAAAGGGGACAAAGGTTACGAATTATGTTATCAACTTCCACTCGAATCTTGAGACAATTTTAATTCATTCACAAATTTCGTGACGTAGATGATTATGACCTTTGTCATATGTTTTGAAAGCATGTCGCAAACAAATTACCTTACTTTCGGGAACATAGTGTTGTTTCTTTGCTATTTGAACTATTTTGCACAATTGAATTGGAAGTACTGTTTTTGTCCCATACGAAACTCACACCTTAGATACATATTGGCTAAGAAACTTCAAGTACCCAACCCACGAATTTGGCAAATCCCAACGACTTTTAAAATCATAATATATTCTCGAGAAAGAAACCTGTGTTGTACGTTACGTATCCATTGTTTTCTCTGCTGGTCAAATAGAAGTGCCAATTGACATGCTTTATGGTTCTGTATCAAGATTGTTGTTGTTATCATACATAGATAATTTGGCAACCACGAATTATTTTTCACAAGTAATAACATTCTGCTCCTTAAAAAAACTGCTTAGACATTGGTAAGAAAATTTTAGTACCAAATGCACAAAAAATTAAGAAACTTTGAGTACTGTAGAGATTTCTAACTTCTCTTCTCGCTGATTCTTAGAGGAACACAACTAAAAAGACTGTCTTTCCCATAACA
>JANTCA010062832.1:0-16435 GCA_024741275.1 Chironex yamaguchii | reverse complement strand
CTATCTATCTATCTATCTATCTATCTACCTATCTATCTATCTATCTATCTATCTATCTATCTATCTATCTATCTATCAAACTATGTATATTACATATATATAGTTTCTCCATCCCGTTCTCCAAATCTTGATGATACTAACCCTGTTTTTAAGATACGGAAATTAATAGATATAACTGATTATGCGTTAAAAATTGCGATGAGATTGTATAAACACATTTATACACGTTCATACATATAACCCATGATTGGAACATTGCCACATTGAGAGGGAACCGACCAAAATGGAGGCCAACCTTCCATTAATTGATCCACTGATGTAACGAAAGAGTTTCCGGCACTCAAAAAGGCAAACACACTAGCCCCTCAAATTGAAAACTCAATATATACTCTCACTTCGCTTAGATAAATTGTTTTGGAAATTTGATGTGTTGTTAAGCAGAGTAACCATCACAATCCTTGAAAATCAAGTCAAGTCTCGTAACCTTTGTTTGGGAATTCTGAGAAGATGACTTGTTTGATGCCAGAGACTTTCCTACAAAATTATTAATTTAGCGGTGCAAAGATTGTTAACGTGTTAGCGGTAAAATGTGGTACCTGTTTGTATCAGCAGGAATTTATTTATGACAAAAAACTGAAATAATTTATGATCAATTCTAAACTTTTTCTCTCTTCTCTTACTGTTCACAACCAGCATGTTTCTTCTTAAGACCTGCAAAAACAACTTTGCCATAGAAATGGTAGAAAACTTATGTAAAGGTTACAGCCTCTGACATTTGAAAGCCAGCAATAGCAAAATGACAAATTTTGATTGAGCATAACTTGCACACAATTAGATGAAATCACTCTATCTACTTATCTCGTGGAGGAAGGCTATCTATTTTTGGAGACATTGCAAATATATCATGAATGTGGGCCGGCTTCAACCCTATTTGTTATTAAAATGCTGCCGTAATATCTCTTTATCGGAATATTAACTTTTCAATTTTTACATTTGTTGATAAATTCTGTTGCAAAAATTTTGAATTCTAAAATTGGCTTGATCTTACTCTTAGATTCCTCTAACAAATAAATTGTTAGGAATTTAAAACCTTGATATCGAGGTTAAAAGAAAGCTTTGAAATCCTTAAATGGAAAGTAGATTATAAGTAAATAAAATGTAAGACAACCTTTCTCAAAATCTTTCTTACAAAGTTTCCTGGAAACCATGCATTTCTTAGTGAGGGTATCCTTGTCTGGCCTGAACAAATAGACCAATATAAAAGACTATGTTGTTCTGCTCTGGCTTATTTACTAACATTATCTCTGCTCTGATATGTTGTAATATTCTTCATAACAACATTTGGGAGTTTTAAGTTTCTATTTTGTTTAAAGTTACTCCTTTATTGCAAGGAACTGATCATGTTCTTGGTGGGTTGATAGGTAAAATGACATTGATCAGACCTGCAGTCAAAAAGCATTAACCGGCTACCTCTTAAAACGTGCCACCAAACCTAACTATTGTAAAATTAAACAACGGGCCTTTAATGAAACTGTTCATAATTGTTGAATAAGTAACCACAATTCTTGTAGGTGATTGGTGCAATACTGCTCGCAAGAAAAAAATTCTGATTTAAAATGCCTGAAAAAACTCCTGTCATTTGAAAACTAATTAAGGTCAGCAGATTTTCCAGGTTCTGCGCAAAAAAGGTTGGTGTACCTATAGCCAAATATATGTTAATGGCCATCGGTAGAAGGATTAGTGCTCCAGAGAAAAGATACAAACAAAAAACAAACAAAAAACAGTTAGAAAAAAATTCTACCTTTTGCATAATCAAATTGTACTTAGAATCTAGAACAAATTCATAGAGAGGAACAAAGAACGAGAAAGAAATTTAAGTTTATACATATGCCAATTTATTGGCACTAACATTGCCTTATACAGAGTTCCACTGAAATAACAAATGTAATAATTATTACAATGACTTGCTTTTGTATTTCACTCCTAGAAACAGGAGTAAATTTAGAATTATGGCTACCAGAGCTTCGAACCCAGGTCTCACGACTGCAAATGTAACCTTTTTGACTGAGCTAAAAAGCAGAACTTAACACTCCAGTGATTTTAATCTTAATTTTAGTTTTGTTTCTCTCGCAAAGCCTCCTGAATGCTTCAATAAGGAACTTTTTCACTCCAATTTTCTATACCTAGAGGTGTTTATAGCAGAAAAACGCTCTAGTACTTTCAAAAGATGAGAGGCAACTAGAAATTTCTGTAATCTGCAACAGTTCATGCAAGTCTATATTTTGTTATCTAATTAATATTATTATATGGGCATGTAGGAGCTATGCATATCAATAATTTACCAAATGGAAGATAAAGTTGAACACCAGTGTAACCAATAAACAGTACAAACTTACATATCAAGAATATCATATTTCTGAAAGCCGCTTTGCAAGACGGAAAAGCTTGTACAAGAGACAGCAGAATTTCTTTAAGATTATTGACAATGCCTTTTCCTAATAATGGTGTAACAAATCGACTGATACATAAAAAATACATTTTGCCTTCGATATTCTGTGTTTCTATGTAGCAATTATTGTACAGTTTTAGTCATGCTAGATATAAATCTTTTAAAGCCTAGAACAGTGACTATCAACAAGAGAAAAGAAGAAGAAGAAATAAAGAGAAGGCTTCGCTCCGCGTAAAGATGGCTATCATCTAATGCCTTTGATACCCAAAGAAACCATCCTTTGTTCCCTTTTTATTTAGGTTTTGCAGCATGCTATCTAAGTCCTCCTGCTGTTTCTGTAAACTGGACCAATTTTTCTACAATTGCACTATCTTTATTCAATCTGGTTTATTTTGTTTATTGCTATAAATAACAAAAAGTTTGCGTCAAATCATAAAAACCGAATGAAATTATCACACAATCTTTGAAGGAGTTAATTTTGCATAGTTTTTGACAGGTATTCTAAAATATTTTTGCCTCTTCAACAAGGCATCAAAGAAGATGCTCTGGTCTATTAAAAATCTGATGTTGACATTCGCTAGCTGATTTGTTTAAAGGAAGCTTTGTAAATGTTGATAGTTGATGATTCAAAAACATAGTCAATGTACGTTTGCCAAACTGACGGCCTTTCATCTTCAGTCGTCAGTGCTGTATTTCAATAGTTCGCATGAATGTTTCTAGAGCTCCAAATTTGATTCTGTAGTAGCAACTGTTCACTTGACTTAACACGTAAATTATGCGTAATATTCTGCTAAATTTTGTTAAGTGCATAATATCAGGTGACATTTAGTAGAGGATTGCAAAATTAGAACTAAAGCAGTATATATTGTTATGTAGTTATATTCTCTGAGGACCTCTTGTTTGCTATAGCATTTTGTATAAAGAAGTACCTGTTTAGTTGTCATAAGGAACTCATAGACACAAAGTTCGAAATATATTTTATCATGCTGTACATTGCAGTTTTTTGTGTTTGATAACTTACCAACGCAATGTTTTTACTATATCGCCTTCTGCCAAAACTATTGAAATTAGCTTAATAGTGGAAATTTTACTAGTACTATGAGACGTCATTGATTAAGCGAATAAAGAGTTCATGCCGTATAAACTTTCTGAGCATGTGTTTACAAGCAGATATAATTACAAAACTTTTAAAGTTTCGGGTACCTGAGAATGGATGCTTTGAACCGAAGATAGTGCATAACTTTTGAAGACGCTTGCTAAAAAACAACGAACAAAAAAGACGCAGGAGAACCGCGAGAAGCAGTGATCATCACCAGTTCAGCACTGAAATCGAATGTAGACGAAAAACTACTACCTTCTGTTGTCGTATTCTCAAGAGTAGCGTTTTTTAAGACCAAAGACTATGTTACAACAACACAGAGAAAAAAAAAGGTTAATCTATGAAGGCTCAAAGCTGTCCATTGTTTAAGATTCAGGACTCTGTTCAATTGCTAAACATAGACATTCTTACCACCAAAATATGTCTTAGACACGATATTGATGGATCCAAGAAACCTCATCCTCACAAAATTTGATCCAAAAGACTTTTTAGCGGAAATTGATATACTGCTTTACAAACTGAAACATCCTGATGTGTCAAACGAAAGTATTAATGACATCAATTTCGCTACATTAAAATATGTAAAGAATTGTTCCAGTTAAAGTGGACCATGACATCTAAAATTGATTCAATGATTCCTCAAAGAGAACAAACTTTTAGCGATTCTGTTTGATAAAGGGACAGGTATATGTGTGATGAAGTCAACCATCTATAAAAAAAAGCTGTCAGATATCCTAAATTTATCTCAATTCAAGACAATAATCTCGAGTAGGAAGAATGCAAAGGAGTTCTGCTTGAAAGAAGAAGAACGCATTAATGCTGCACAGAATGGTTTACATGTGGATGAGAAGATAGATGAAGTCTGTTCAATGAAGTGAAATCGGTTCGTAATCAATTACCGAGATTGTATGGCTTAGCTAAGGTACATAAAAATGCTCCTGTTAGATCAGTACTATCGCTGCCACGTTCACCTTACTATAGAATTACTGAGAAAGTGACAAAGTAATTATCGATTATCCCTCAAACGAAAATAAATTGTTCATTGAAGAAATCTGTGGATCAATTGAAAATCTTGTCCCTAGGTCCTGATGAAGTTTTGATCTCATTTGACATCATTTCTCTATGTACTAATGTTTCCAGTCAATGAGTCAATTGAAGAACCAGCAGAAATTATGTTCTCAGGGCAATTTCCACAGCCTCCAGTTGATAAAGAAATGTTAATGACTCTACTGGCAGTAAAAACGTAATTTTATCCATGCACGATAGCCCATACAAGCAGGTTGATGGTTTAGCTATGGGCTCACAACAAGCCCCGTATTTGGCAAATATTTGGTTATCACAATTTGAGTCAACAATAAAAGTTGACGCTAAACTCTTTAAATGGTATATGGACGACATATGAAGATCAATCAACCCTAATATGACGGAAGGAAAAATTAGCAGAAATTAATGAGTTGAATCACAACCTCAAATTTACTATGGAAGTGGAAAGTGAAGGCATGCTACAATTCTTGGATATGTGTATCTTATATGTGGAAAACACATTAGCATTAACATGGTATTGTAAGCCAATAGACATCGGTCTCATTATAAACTTTCATGCCCTCACCCCCATAAGATACAAACGGTCGATAGTGGAGGGTTTCATTCATCTTCTTTATAGATCCTGCAGCAGCTGGGCCCTTTTCCATGACAGCATGATTGGAGCCAAAGGAATATTGGAATAAAATCAATATTCACCACAATTCTATGGCGACATAATTAAATCAGTGATTGAGAAAAATCATTTTGAAGGAAAAGGAGGAGGAAGCAGCTAGAAATCCTAAATCTGATGAAAACCAGCTTCTGAAGTCCATCTTTGTAATACAATACCATGGCAATGTTACAGATAACTTCATAAAACAGCTAAAAAAATCGCGGGCACCAATATAACCAATTTCTACTTTGAGAAAACTGATGACAACACTTCCAAGTCTGAAACCACCGGTAAAAAAGGAACTTAGACGCAGAGTAATATATAGAATTACTAGTCCAGGATGCACTTCCTGCTATGTGGGTCAAACAAGACGACATTTGATTACTTGCTTTAATGAACACAAGAACAAAAGGGACGGTGCAGTCAAATTCCATTTCTGGAACTGTATCAAACAAAGGCTAGTTTTCAACAAATTGAAGTTATAGATACAGCAACAAAAAGTCTGGATCATTGGCTTACTTTGGAAGCCTTATACATCAGGGATCTAAAACCAGAACTGAATACAAACTAAGAGTTTAGGAACAAAGAATTAGTTATCAAGATATACGTAAAAATAAAATAACGACAAAAGCGTGTATTTTATTTCATCCCATTTTATTGTTTTACTGTAATTTAAGGAACTTTTTTTGTTTTATATTATCTAGGGACCTCTTGTTTGCTATAGCATTTTGTATAAAGAAGTACCTGTTTAGTCGTCATAAGATTGGAACGGATGATGGACGCAAAGTTCGAAATTTAGTTTATCATGCTGTACATTTCAGTTCTTTATGTTTATAAAATTTTTAAAAAGGTTAACGATCTATCCGCAGAAAATTGAGTCACAGTATATAATGTTGATATTTGTAGATTACATGTGTCTTGTAGCAAAAACCTTAATGCTTTAAAAGAAGATTAGTGAAAGAAGTATTAAAACCAATCTTCATAATTCAGCACTTAGAGTGTTGGGTAGTTCTTGTAATTTCATGTGTTGAGCCCAGGAAATGTTAAGCTTTGTATTGCATTAATCGTCTTGGTCCTCAAGGTAATATTAGATTATAAGATCATTTGTATAAGCATTATGTCAATAACATCTATCCAAAGACTGACAAGTTATCAAATATTTATGTGCAAACTCGTAGATAGCTTTAGAATTTTTGTGAAGAAAACAAGTCGAAGGGTGTTTTGAGCAACGTATCAAATTTTACACCATTATTTCTATAATAAAAGATTTAGAAATAATTCCAGCATTTGCGTCATTAGAATGACTCATCGGTTGGCAGAAGTTACGAAAGTTGTCAAAACAGGCTATGAAAGATAACGTATAATAGTATGCGGCACTGTAAATCTGCTAAAAGTACCTATAGTTTTTACGTACACAGTATCACTGATGTTAAAGTATGCTTTAAGCAAAATACCAGACAGTAATACAAACGAGATATATAAGAAACCTTTTCCCTAAACGGCATTCATCTTGAACGTCTGTTGTTTCTAAGTAAAAAAAAGTATCAATTCTTTAGGACAAATTTTTATGATTATCCTAACAATGCAAGATTAACTAAAATACATGTTTTCAGCAGTGCTGGTTTTTAAACGTTATAATATTCTATCATCGTCACTTCTATAACTTCAGCTTAAATATTACAAAGAAATTTGTACGAATAAGAATATTTTGAGCTTAATGACACCTTTGGAAATTATTTAAGTGCAATGCATTAACAATATCGGATCAGAAATATCATAAAAAATTAGATAAATGGATTTATTATTGTTTTAATGTGTTGTGAAGAGACAGTAATCATTTCGTCAAATGCATGCTGACGAATTTATTAATAACTTTATTAATAATTTTATAAAAATTATGTAATAAAAATTACATAATTTTTATAAAATTGGTGTTCCTGTTGGATTTGATATCAAGTAGTGACACATTTTACATACAATACTAAAATGATCTTTCTAAAAAGTTTCTTGTTACATGCTTTTTGATTTGTATAATCATTCAAATGGCTGTACAGAGGACTGTGTCTAATTTGAATCAACACTTGATAAAAAATACATGGCAGTGCTACATTTGGCTTTAAATTGTCTCATTTTTATTCCGTAAGATGGCCACTCTTATATTTCGCCACTGAATGGCCAACGGACTTCCATGTAGAATTGTAACCAAGCATAATCGGTAGTTTGAGTTGCTTGTAAACTTTGCAATTTCATTCTCTTCACCTTTACAGAATATTACCATCAGATTTCACTTTGGTTCCAAAGGTGGAAATGTGTTTCTCAAAGAAGCTTTTGCTTTTCAAATCAAAGCTGAGAAGTATCAACGATTAAACTAAAATCAGTTTATAACTGTAAGAAACTTATTGGGTAGGGTTTTTTGCTATTTTATCGAGGTGTATAGTATAAATGCAAGAAACAACATTATGTATCAATTAATATAAATGTCAATTGTGATAATTACAAAGTTCTACTTGCTACTAGCTTTTTAATTCTATATAAACTGCTTAAAAGCAACTAGTCAGTCTTTAAAATACTAGGGTACCAAATATAATAAGTGATTGAGCTTAATGCAACAAAAAAATGTTCCAAGTTGTTTGTAAAACACAAACATCATGAGTCGATTAAACAAGACAACCTTTTAGATTTAGTCTTATTCTTTTCATTAATCAAAATGTTTACCATGAGTAGAAGGTCGAGCATTTTTCTATTCCTTTGAATTTAGTACAACAGAGTTTCAACTATTAATCCGATTAAATTTTTGCTAGAAAAGCGACTTTAGGGACTTAAAGTGGTTTGAGTCGAGATGCAAATCTTTTCTTACCGCAGTAATGAATTTTCATCCTCCAGTTAGTCAAAAATAGAGACCAAATGATTTTAATAAAATTCCTTTAGTCTGCATAGCAATGTGCAGCTTGTCCATGCATTCATTTTGTTTTAAATCCGTGATTTCATAAAAGATGTTTATACAATTACGCGACTGTTTTGTTATTTCTTGTTTGTTCACACTCTACTTGGCATAAATAGCGGCTAAGATGCCATAAATAGCTTGGAGCTGAACGACAAGGTTTGCAAGTGTCATCTCCCTTAGACTCGGTTTTGTTTTCATTATTTAAACGATTATATATTTTTCTCGAAAACTGAGTATGTGGAGCACCACATGGCTAGCTTCTCATGAATTATGAATTGTGTATCACAATGATTAGTTTGTGGTCTCTCGATGTTAATTACCATTGCGTTCCTTCGTTTTCAGCGAAGTATGTCAGAATTCGTTCAGTACAAGGCTAACTTATTGATTCCATTAATTCATCGAAGATCTTTAATCTACAAGATGATGGAAACACAATATAAATGTCAGTGAATCAAGAACGAAACAGGAAAAGAACTTTTAGATGGTGAGTGTGTAGTTTGAACTTAAATGGACCGACAATCGGCTTTATTATCTCTGTTAAAAGACATGCTGGTTCATAGACCCAACTAATTTAAAAATCGACAAGGTCGCAAAGCCTCATTCAGTCAACTTCTTGCTCATAGTAACAAATTTCAAAATGCTTGTGCTTAGACAAACTAACACACATTTGATCAAATACTACAATCCATCTTTAAACCGTCCGCTTATCCACAGATTGACGTGAGGCTATCTATTATCGTAGCCCTTGCGTTGTTGTGGGTCATTTTAGTACACATTGCATAGTAGAAAACATTCTTGCATCTAAGAATTAGTAATACATTTAAAATACCGGCTTAAAGGTCAATTTATATTGTAAAGTCTCTACCAACAATAATTACGCCCCTCTAGAGCACTATAAAAGTTTCCTGAAAACAAAATACATATTAAATGTTAAGAACACTTTGATTCAATGTGATAAGCCACAGCATACAGAATCTTTGTTTCCATTTACAAATATGACATTTGAAACCTTCTGCACTGACAACTTGTACTATAAACTGCATATTTATTCTGCCTTGTGTTTTAGCGTCTAACTATTTTTGTTGCTCCTTATTTGTCTTCAACAACCAACAGTCACTCCATCTGTCTATCAAAGTTAGATCTTTTCTTGCTACTGGTAACGATTTCAAATGTTGTATTATGGAACAAGAACTTAATAAAATGTGCAAGTCTCTTGGATATATTGTGCTGAAGTTGAGCACTTTAAATGGCTTTGAATGAACTATTCTAAAAGTTGTTAGAATTTTGCTAGATATTTACAACTTCCTTACTTGATGGTAAACTATTTTCTGGTTCTAAACGTCACACAGGTAGATTATATTTTGGCGTCGACTGGTTTCTTTACCAATAAGCATATGTTATATTGACGTTTTATGTACACAGTACACATAATGGTAAAAATTTGGTAAAAGATGCCTTGAAACCATCTATAAATAAATAGGTATGTATAACAATAACCTTTTATAGATTATTGAAATAATGAAACCAAGAATGATTTTCCATTTTTAATAACCTTTGTTATTATTTCATTATGAGTCAAATAAATTCTATAAAAAGCTGTAGTTAATCGTTTACAGACAGTATGTATTGAGTAGTTATTTGTTAATTTTTTTATTACATTCCAAAATACATCATATAAATTAGTTTGTAGCATTTCAAGTTCTGCTTTCGTAGCAAAACATCATTCTAACCAATTGACAATACTCATTTTATCACAAATGCAGAATCATCAAAATATGCTTTTTCTTCTCTGCTTCTATATAAATTTTGATTTTTAAAAGATGTTTCTAGGATAAAAGTTCACAAATTTTTCTCATGGCCAATGCGTTCGTTCCTTATTTTATTCTAAGTTTTAGATAGTTACTCTAATTATGCAAATAATAATGAAAACTGCTACGGTTGCTTGCCTGATGTTGTATTTATTTTTAAACTTCCAGCCGAAAATTCAAAAAATAACATTGCATAAATATCTGTAATTTTGACTTAGCAAATGTATGCAGCAAAATGTCTACCATCAGCAACCCCCTGCTGTTGGGTGAAGAAAACACACAAGATATTTTTATGAAAAATTGACAAAATCTGCTTAAAAAAAGTTCAGTGCAAGAATCATGGATGCCGACTTCATTTTTCTTTTTCGTTGCATGTTATTGAAAATTTTGTTTGCGACATTATTTTGAAGAATGCAATTACCGCTAAGTATTTTTTTAGACATTAAAAGATGCTAGTTTTCAGTTTTTGCGTTTAACTACAACGTGTCCCGTTACCTTTGTCAGTGACTGCGATAAATCGTTTTGTACAAAGCATACATTGAACGAGTAAATCATGTCTCTAGATTGGAAAGAGCCATCGTAGTGTAGACGACTCAACCTTTCAAAGGCAATACCGAAAGTACGATGTTAGAAGACCCCCCTACAGAGGATAAGAAGTTAAATATCTTCCGATGTAAAATAGCATGCTTGTTCTAATCCTTCGAATAAACCCATCTCAGAAGATTCCGTAGGTGGAAGTTGCTTGATAGCAAAGCTGAAAACCATATTGACGACAAAATCGTACTTACATGGTTAAAGCTTGTAGTTATAACATTCTCCAAAGAGGATTGTGGGTTCCTTAAATTGAAAAGTTGTTGTTTTACGTGCTCGAGATTGCAATATCGTAAGCTATAGTTTAAGACCCTCTGTGTTAATACCTTGATAACGTTCAGAGTTCTATTCGACTACATTTTCATTTATTCCCCCTCTCCTCTTCCTTTTCACTTCACTCTAACGTTCTTCGCTCTAACTTTCAATCTATCGCCTTGAAAATTTGCGACATTGCGCTACAAACATACTTCTTTCAACCTTTTTTCGTCTGACACTCTTCAGAGTATGAAATGTCAGAAAGGAAAGTATATGTATATGGCAACCTATTTATATGAAACCTGTATCAAAACTATCCAATGATAAACAAGAAAGGAAACGAAGAAAGAAGAAATGAAGAAACAAAACATTGGAAGAGCCCAAGTGAAACAACGAACTCATTCTGCCTACAGGGTACTGAGTTTCTTGTTTTATTGTAAAAAGACTCCAAAAACTCAGATGAAAGGGCAGTCTAGCTGTGCCAATTATCCGAAAATTCTCGTCCTCATACATTTTGGAGAATTGTGTCATTTTCGCTTGATGCTTGGCGTCCAGTGGCTGGAACAAGTCGTTTGATCCTGACAACCTCTGGATACCCGTTTTCAAGGAGAATAGATTTTATTTTCCCTAGTTCCGAATTTAAATTCGATTTTGAACAGATACAAAGTGCTCTATGGGCAAGTGTTTTGATAAGGTTGATTTTCCTCTTTTCTGGACAAAAGAATCCCAACGAATGTAATAACCAGGAAATGTAGCTTTTCAGCAAGTTGTTGTTAACTAATTAGTGTCAGTTTTTTCCACCAAAACATCAAGAAAAGGTAATAAACAGTCTAGTTCCTCAACCGTAAATTTGAGAACTGCATGTAACTGGTTAACTTTTGGAAAAACCTGCCGCATTCCAGCTCTGTTTTAAAGATGGCAAAGGTGTCATCAACATACCGAAAATAAACAGACAATTTTGGTTGATTTCATTTAGAATGCGCTCCTCGTAAAAGCCGACAAAAATGAAAAGGCTGATTATGTCAAGAGAATACATGACGATGTAAAGATCGGTATATAGGTCGTACTTCTCAAAGATTGGGTGACAAGACGAAACAACATGTTCCAGCCACTGTCCGCCAAGACAATTCCTCCTAGACAACAGCCATATCGGACTTACAAAGCGAAAATGACTACCAAAACATGCGATTCTGCCATAGGCCAACTTTTATTAGAAAATTCAAAATGCGCCAAAATAAGGACGACAATTTTGGGATAATTGGCACAGCTAGATTGCCCTTTCATCAAATTTTGATGGAGTCTGTCTACATTAAAACAAGAAAACCAGTACTCTGTAGACAGAAAGACTTCTTTCACCTGGACTCTTCCAATGTTTTGTTTCTTCATTTTATCTTCCTTTGTTTCGTTTCTTGCTTACGATTGGCTAGTTCCTATAAATTCTTCGCATAAATAGGTTGTCATATACATATAATTTCCTTTCTGACAATTCACACTCTGAAGAGTGTCACGCGAAAAAAGCTTGAATGAAATATGTTTCTAGCGCAATGTCGCAAGTTTTGGCGATTTTCAAGTTTTGTACCACAAAATGATTGTTCAAATCTTAATTGCTGATTAAGATTCCATTCCTTCCCTATTTAGGTACATCAGTTGATGTTTTATTTATCTGATTTGTGGGACCATATTTTATCTTTTCTACTAATTCTGTTGTATCTGGACATTCAAATGTATATATATATTTAATGATGTTCGCAAGCTTCTGCTCTTATGACAAGAGTACATAGGCTTCAGTCAACTGTAAAACCTCGACAGTCCAGTAAAGTACGTTAATTGAGGTAGCTTTGAAAATATTTTTAGTACAAGAAATGTCATTAAACAGAAAATAAAAAGCTAGAAAATGACAAGCATGAAAGGAAAGGCAACTTATCTACATTTTGCCAGGAATATATAATAGCTAGTTCGTGTAAACAGCTTAGAAGTAAACATGCCTATTATTGATCTTTGAAATGGTAGATCGTTTACGTTAATCGACCCATGTTTTTCTGTTTAGAAAGCTATTTATTGTTCAAACATAGATTATTGATAAAAGAAGTAACAGCAAGCAACGGTTTGCAAAAAAACGTCTTGTTCAGTTTGGGTCTTTAGATTCAACATTTAATATAGTGGCCCTTTCATTCCTTCGTTGTATGAATTAATCCTGTTTCCACTAGCAAAGTTCACAATGACTGTTCTCATGTCCTTTCTATTTCTTAAGAAGTCATTTTTAATCCACTTGTCAGAATTTTTGTACCTCGGTTGCTATCAAAGACATGGCAACCAATATGCTTTCGAGCTCACAGAAAACATGAGACTTACAAACTAGTAAGATACTTGAAATGTGTTTTCTCTAAGGTTACAGTTACTCTGCTTTTGCCGTACTATTTGAAAATACATTATGTTCTGAGAAACAAAAAGAACGCCAACAATTGATGCCCTTTAGCTTGGAAAAGCGATATGCAGAATTAACTATCCTATTTGATGATATTATCTCCATCTGAATGTACTTGGAAGAAAACCGGCTTCATCATAACGTTGTCCTAACCACATTTCCTTTTAATGAACCGATTTTGTTTTATTTTACCCTCAGGTCAGGATATTTTAGGTCATCGTTACTTTCAATATATTAAAACATAGGATCGCTCTATGACATTCTAAATTTTTTTTCAGATCTATTCAAAATAAGGCTTGTATTTGCTAACACCCTAATAAGCTTCTCTACCATAACAATTTTCCTTATCTTTTGAACTCTAATCTGCCCTTTTGTCAATATTTTGTCTTATTGCAGTGCCCATCACAAAGTCTAATATGATGAGAATTTAGTTTCTTTCGCATTTTAATCCATGATACTCAGAAAATGCTGATTTTAGCACAATTGGGACTTAATTTGATTTACCTAAACAAAATAAGTCTAAATTAGGATAGTAAACGGTTCATGTTTTAAAAATATTGACAGCACAATATTCAAGTTGGAAGGTAATATGATTTTAAAATTGCATAAACAAAAAATTATGAGATGTTATAATACGTGACCAAATATGGTTATAGGTAGGCATCGTGGGTTGAAATTATAACGAGATTAAAGAATGACAAAGCAAACACATAAAAGTCACATAAATCTAATGTTTGGTAGAAGAGATATTAAAAAATCAGGTACGTGTTTTACTTAAAACTTTCTCCTGTCACTTTCGACTGCTTTTTGGATTTCTCGTGGAACAGTTATTGATGCTACAACACCGTATTAACAAAGTTTTAGCTTTTTCTACACTCTCAAATTTTTTGCACATCATTGTGGTCGTTCATGCTTTGGTCAAAGACGCTATAACATTCTCAGTTCAGTTGGGTCAACCATTACAGCCAAATGCGGCTTGCTAGTAGTGTTCATAACTGATGCTTGGTGATAGTATTAAAAAATGATACTTGTTGGTAGTATTCACAAAAGATGCTTGTTGATAGTATTCACAAACTGATGCTTGTTGGTAGTATTCGCCAAAGATGCTTGTAGGTAGCATTCACTAAAGATTCTTGTTGGTAGTATTCACAAAAGATGCTTTTTGATAGTATTGATAAAAGATGCTTGTTGATAGTATTCACAAATTGATGCTTGTTGCTAGTGTTTGTAGACTACACTTGTTGATAGAGCTCATAACTGATGCTTGCTGATAGTATTCACTAAAGATGCTTGTTGGTAGTGTCCACAAAAAGTACTTTTTGGTAGTATTGATAAAAGATGCTTGTTGATGGTATTAACAAATGATGCTTGTTGGCAGTATTCACAAGAGAAGTTTGTTGTCAGTATTCGGAAATGATGTTTATTGATAGTGCTTCCAAATAACGCTTGATACAAGTGTTCACAAATAACGCTTGTTAATAGCTTTGGTGGTAGTGTTAGCAAATATAATTGATTAATTATATGTAATTTAAAATGACACGAAAAGGGCTTCTGAATATTAGAATAGTAATTTCCCTCTACAAACTGTTTCAAGACTAAGGCAAAGTACACAGTTCCTTTCCCTTACTCGATTTTACTTGCGCGACAGCCGGCTAGAAGCAGAACGTTATACTTCTCTCCTCTACATTGAACTGGTTCTATTGAATTAGCGTACTAGTTTAAATTCCCAGATAGAAGTCAACAGGGTGGTCTTGTATTAAGAACAGGAATTATGACCACCGGGGAGTAAAACCGTAGTCTCACGACTGCAAATCTGACTCCCTCCTACTGAGATAAACAGCTAAATAGGAAATGTCAAAAGTTGTGAAATACGGTTGGCCAACTGGGCATACTCATATCTTAATTTCTGTTCTTAACCCAAGACCACCCTGTCGACTTCTATCTGGAATGAATGCAAACATTGATAATTGGGTGCCTTGTAGGCACAAACACGTGCCGCCTGTACAGCGCATATACTAATGAAAAGGAACCCAATAACATAGGTAGACGATCAGCGTTGAATGACTAGCTGAATGGCTAGAATTTTTTAGCTGTTTAGCTCAGTCGACAATCCTAAATTTCTGTTCTAGTCTAAATTACCACCCTGTGTTGTGGCTTGCAAATTGTACCATAATTCAAACCCTAAAATATCATTTCAAATTCGATCCAATTTCAAATATTCATTCAGTCCTACAATGAAATATTTGTTCAACCCTATATTGAAAGTTTATCCTCACAACTGTGAAGTATACAACACCATTGTTTTACTTACGATTAATTTAATCCATCCGTTAATAGGTATCATCCTCAGGGCGACCTTCTCGATTCATATCCAGCCTGACGACATCAAAACGTCAGGCGCCATTTTGTACTTTCCAATCGACGGACCTCTGTAAGCCTAAAAAGATTTCTACAGGCTTTGTGGGCCTCTCGTTTCAAAGGAAGTCAAGGAGCAAAAATTTACGACAAACATTTGATTATAGAGCTTATTGGAAGCAGCATATGCTACTGTAGGTGTAAAAGGGTAGAGCAAAATCGATAAATTAAACTGAATTAGTTCTTTTACTATACATAGGACAGTGTGTCTAACAAAATGAATTGAAAGATCTTTAAAGTGATTTTACGATATTATTACTACTTGATCATAACACTTTTACATTATCAACTTTTTTGCAAGGTAGTGTTCGCAATTATATCTATTGTGCTTTTGTGGTCAACTTTTTGAATTCTTTTCAGAGTTCAATAGGATCAAGGATCTAGGCCTTCCTCGTCCCATTGTGGAGTGTAACTTGGTTTTTACTTGCTTGTACTTTAAATATGTCCCTTCATGGATTGTAGATCTAATTTGAAGTCTAATTTGTACATTAGAAATAAGTTTGGATAAGCTGTCTGCAGATAGAATTTCTTCAATACTTTCATGTCAATAAAGACGCTCTTTTGGTTCAAGACTGCTTTTGATGTAACTGAGGCTTAAGGTTTAAGAAGGTCAACTCTTTCATACTATAGATAAGATGATGCTTGATTAACAAAATGTGGCGAAAGACATGCATGATCGGTACAGTCAGGAATGACGTCAGTTTATCTTCTAGTCCTTGGCATCAGCGACAACTTCATTATTATGAATTGCTG
>JANTCA010062821.1:0-15025 GCA_024741275.1 Chironex yamaguchii | reverse complement strand
AACAGTTAAAGCTGCCTTACTGCCAGTTTTATTAGAAAACGGACAAGGAATGAAAGTGACTTAAAATGACCGAAAAGCCAAGCCTATAATAAGGCATTTTCATCAAATTTGGCTGACCTTTGCTAAATTTAAAAACATATTGTAAAACAGCACTTTATACACCTGGAGTCGTACATAACACGGTTCTGTAACAGTTAAAGCTGCCTTACTGCCAGTTTTATTAGAAAACGGACAAGGAATGAAAGTGACTTAAAATGACCGAAAAGACAAGCCTATAGTAAGGCATTTTCATCAAATTTGGCCGACCTTTGGTGAATTTCAAAACATAGTATAAAATAACACTTTATACACCTGCAGTAATATATAACACGGTCTTATTTTAGACAGAGGTGCCTAACAGCCAATTTTGTAAGAAAATGAATATGGAATCAAACTAACATAAAATGACCGAAAAGCCAAGCCTATGGTAAAGGCATTTTCAACAAGTTTGCCCGACATACGGCCAATTTCAAAATATGGCGTTAAACAACACTTTATACTACTGAATTCATATATAACACAGTTTTGTTATAGATAGGCGTCGTGCCTTACTGCCAATTTCTTCCGGAAACGAACAAGGAATGAAAGTGACTTAAAATGACCGAAAAGCTAAGCCTATAGTAAGGAATTTTCATCAAATTTACCCGACATTCGTTCAATTTCAAAACATGGCGTGAAACAACACTTCATACTACTGCAGACATATATAACGCAGCTTTTTTAAAGATAGAGGTGCCTTACTGCCAATTTCGTAAGAAAACGAACAAGGATTGAAAGTGACTAAGAATTACCGTAAATCCAAGCCTTGGTAAGGCATATTTATCAAATTTGGCTGATGTCTGCTGATTCTCAAAACATGGCGTGAAACAACACTTTATACTACTGCAGTCATATATAACACGATTTGTCATAGATAAAGGTGCCTCACGGCCAATTTCTTCAGAAAACGAACAAGGAATGAAAGTGACTTAAAATGACCGAGATCCAAGCTTATAGTAACGCATACTCATCAAAATTTGGCCGACCTTTGCTGATCTTCAAAACATGGCGCGAAACAATACTTTATACATCTGCAGTCATATATAACACGGTTTTATTATAGAGAGAGATGCCTTACTGCCAATTTCGTAAGAAAACGAATCAGGATTGAAAGTGACTAAGAACGACGGAAAAGCAAAGCCTATTGTAAGGCAATTTCATCAAATTTGCCGACTTTCGGCCAAGTTCAAAACATGGAGTGACACGACACTTTAGACAGCTGCGAACATATATAACACGGTTTTATTGTACCTAGAGGTGCCTTATGGCTAGTTTCGTCAGAAAACGAACCAGAAATGAAAGTGGCTTAAAATGACCGAAAAGCCAAGCCTACGGAAAGGCATTTTCATCAAATTTGGCCCACATTCGGCGAATTTCAAAACATGGCATAAAACAACACTTAATAAACCTGCAGTCATATATAACACGGTTTTATACTAGATAAAGGTGCCTTACGGCCAATTTCGTCAGAAAACGGATCAGGAATGAAACTGGCTTAAAATGACCAAAAAGCCAAGCCAGTAGCAAGACATTTTCATCAAGATTGCCCAACATTCGGCCAATTTCAAAACATGGCGAGAAACAACACTTTATGCTACTGCAGTCATATATAAAACAGTTTTATTATAGATAAAGGTTCCTTACGGCCAATCTCTTCAGAAAATGAACAAGGAATGAAAGTGACTGTAGATAACCGAAAAGCCAAGCCTATAGTAAGGCATTTTCATTATGTTTGGCCGACAATCGGCCAATTTCAAAACATGGCGTGAAACAACACTTTATACACCTACGGTCATAGATAACACGGTTCTCTTATAGACAGGGGTGCCTTATGGCCAAGTTCGTCAGAATAACGATCAGGAATGAAAGTGACTTAAAATGACTGAAAAGGCAAGCCTATAGCAAGTCGCGTTCATCAACATTGGCCGACCTTTGCCAATTTTCAAAGCATGGCGTGACGCAACACTTTATACACCTGCGGTGATATATAAGACGGTTTTATTATAGATAGATGTGCCTTACAGCCAATTTTGTAAGAAAACGGATCAGGAATAAAACTGGCTTAAAATGACCAAAAAGCCAAGCCTACAGCAAGGCAGATTCATCAACTTTGGGCGACTTATAGCGAACGTCAAAACATGGCATAAAACAACACTTTATTAACCTGCGGTCATGTATAACACGGTTTTCTTATAGACAGGGGTGCCTTATGCACAATTTCGTCAGAAAGCGAATCGGGACTTAAAGTGACCTAAAATGACTCGAAAGCCAAGCCAGTAGCAAGGCATTTTCATGAAAGTTGGCTGACATTCGGAAAATTCAAAAACATGGCTTAAAACAACACTTTATGCACCTATGGTCATATATAACACGGTTTTGTTATAGATACAGGTGCCTTACGGCCAATTTCGTCAGAAAACGAATCAGGAATGAAAGCGACGTAGAATGATCGAAAAGGAAAGCCTGTAGCAAGGCATTCTCATCAACATTGGCCAACTTTTGGCGAATTTCAAAAGATGGCTTAAAATAGCACTTTATACACCTGTAGTCATTTATAACACGGGTTTGTGATAGATAATGGTGCCTTGCGGCTAATTTCGTCAGAAAACGAATCAGGAATGAAAGTGACTTAAAAGGACCCAAAAGCCAAGCCTATGGTAAGGCCTTTTCATCAACTTTGGGCGACTTTTTGCGAATTTCAGAACATGGAGTGAAACAGTACTTTATACCCCTGCGAACATATATAACACAGTTTTATCATAGAAGGAGCTGCCTTACGGCTAATTTGGTCAGAAAACGAACAAGGAATGAAAGTGACTTAAAATGACCGCCAAGGCAAGCCTTTAGAAAGGCATTTTCATCAAATTTGGCCGAGTTTTGGCGAATTCCAAAACATGACATAAAATAGCACTTTATACGCCTGTAGTCATTTATAACACGGGTTTGTTATAGATAAAGGTGCCTTAGGGCCAATTTCGTCAGAAAACGAATCAGGAATGAAAGTGACATAAATTGACCGAAAAGCCAAGCCTATAGTAAGGCATTTTCGTCAAATTTTTCCGACTTTCTGCGAATTCCAAAACATGCGGTTAAGCAACACGTACAGGAGATGGTTTCAGAGGATGCAAAGTTGATCCATTGGCAACTAAGTCGGAGAGGTAAAGGGTAATATAAGTGACTTAAAACGGTCTAAACACGAAGGCTATAATACGGAAATGCATTTTGATGCAAAATGGCCTTTAAGGCAAGGAACGACTTAAGTTATATGTCTTCAGTTACGCCTTTATTATCGGCTATGTTTTATAGCTAGTGCACAGTGGCCCGTGGATGTGAAGGTTTGTTTTTGCATTATATATCTGAATGTTAAAGTTGAGCTAGGCCTTGTAAGGTTCCCTGGAAAAGCAAACTTTGGTCCTGATCGCGGCTCTTTACAGTGGTTTTGCGGGCTTTGGTTAATTTGTAACAAAATCTTACAACGCAAAGGGACTAATCGTAACCGTTAATAGCCCTGGGGCATCATCTCGCTCTCGGTGGCCCTGCCTCGCTCTCGGCTGACGTGCATTTACATTTGTAAACCTAGTTAAAACCATGCTTGGCATTCCCAAATATTACGTGATTTGCAAATTTGATAATACCTTCATTAATCTCTCCCGGCTTTAAGGAGAGCATTTTTTACTTAATGCCATAATTACAACATTAAAATCATCTCTTACCTTGGTGACGTTGCGGTTGTCGTTAGCAGCATTCACAAAATCATTAAAAGCATCACTTTCTACACTGCATGGTTCCATGTACATAAATGCACGCTTAAATTTTCCCCAAAGAACAGAACAATCCTTGTACTCAGTTTCAGGTATTTGTTTTATCACTCGCTGAAAAAGATGACATTTTCCTACGAAAATGGAAATAACTCTAAACATTATGTCCAAGATTCTAGAGTGTCAGGTCTTAGTGATGAAATAATGCTATGAAGGGAGAAATACTAGGGAGCGAAATAACGAGCGGGGCGTTGGAAACAGATGAAAATTTAAAAACTTGGTAGGAAAAATTTTAAATGCCTGAAACAAAGCTTTGGAAAAAACTCGAAATACAAGCAAAGGGTTCTTTTATCACCCTAAGTTTAATTTAAAACTGGTCAAAAACAGCAATTTTGAGGCAAAAAACAAAAAAATTTGGGTACCTAAATCATTCTGATGTCTAAAAAAATCTCTTTTGAGTCCTAAAATTCACCTTTTGCCGTTCATTTGTGATTGTCCAAACAAGACCCAACCACATAAACAACAGTCCAAACTCACAATTTTTGAAAACAAACTTGTCGTGAATTTCTAAATTTTCGTGCCATTTAGACGATTTTTGTGACGGTCGTCAGGAACATTCACAACGATTTTCATCCCACGATTTTTCAAACTGCGAGACATATTTCATCCAGAATGTTTTCTGACGATGATCGTTACAAAAATATGTGTACAAAGATATATGTTAGTGAACGGACAAGGGCGCCTTTAGCTAGGATACAACGTTTGGAAACTTGATACTTTTCGGTAAATGGTACTGAAGGGCTTAAAATAAATTATTGACAAATTCTTATCCATTCTCTGATCATCCACTTGCACTTTTAGCTGTCTGTCTAAGTCGCTTGTCTTTGTGCCCAAATGGGATCCTTAAAATAAAAAAGAGGCTCACTAAAACAATACTTAACTCTTAAATTGGCTAGTTCCGTTTTCATCACCCACCCGCTTACTTGAAATATACCATTTCTAACCATAAAAACCTTCCTAATCAATGTTGTTGTTACTTCTTACATTTTTAACTGTACAAGGACGCGAGCAATTTTAACGTATGGCAAACAAACGCCTTATTAGCACATCCTAACATAATACCAAACTCACCCATCATCTTTGGCCCCGAGGTGGCCGACAAGAATTTGCAACATACAGCAATATGTGAAACAGCAATATGTGGGGCCAATGAACTGCACTGTCTTGACTAGTTGATTGCAATTGCACCACTAGTTAGTCCTTAGTATAATACGTGTCCCCATTTAGGTCCTTTTTACATGGAGATAGAGTCAACCTCCTAGGAGGGTCATCTTACCAGGAGGGCCAAAACATAGCCTTCCTTTACATGCAAATTGAACAGGCCAATGTCACCCTAGTGGTAGGGATAGTGCCGTGGCTCGGTCGTGGTTGTCGCAGTGTTTTTACAGCCTTCTTCTGCAACAAGATTCATGGTCAAAAGTTTCGCACGCGAAATATGAAAAACCTCATTGACATCAAATCAAAATAGTCCTTCTCCTAGGGTCACCCTACCTTGAGCGTTTACATGGCTTGAGCAAATAAAAATCTGATCCCTTGGGAGGATCGCCTTACCTAGTTGATAGGGTGATTCTATCCTTAAGGTGACCCTACCTGACATGTAAACAGAGCCACAGACAAAAAAGAGGAGGGTGACCCTACTAGGAGGGTGACCTCACCTTCATGTCAATAGTACTTTACTCAAAACGTCAATGAAAATCCTAATTTATTAAAACTGACCTGACGATCGCGAAATTTCTCATGATTTTCCGTTATTTAAGAACTTTCGGGGGTAGGTACCTCCTGACTTATCTCCCGAAAAATATTGCAGCCTGTGTTTACCATTCTTTTATTGTTGCAACAAGCATAAAATTTTGGTTCTAAAAACAGGTCGGAATATTTTCGCGATTTCGAGAACTGTTAAAAAGGTATGCAATTGAGCAGTTTGGCAATTGTTTTAAGAAACCTCATCAAATCTAAGCTGCGTTACGCGCGGACGCCGTATTTCAAACAACTCGATTGAAACTTATTTCTCTCAGAAGCCATAATAATGCATGACGTTACTTCAAATAACAGCGACATGGCACAGAAGCGCATGGTTGATCATATGTAGCAAACGGTGTTGTTTCTCGTGTCGAGGATTGTCTTTTCAGAGTAATTAGTGCAATAAAAACATTCTCCGTTGACGTGACAAAGAGCTATGTCCCTCACTCACCAAATTTTGTAACAGAATGTAGCAAAATTGACCATACACTCAAAATTGCAAGGAATTGCAAACTTTTTGGATTACCTCACAAGCAAATTATTTTTGAGACTCTAGCAACATTTTAGTCGCAATTATATCTAAATATCAAACAAAGGTAGGAAATTGAACGCTTACCTTAGAAAGGTGTACTCTAAAGCACCTTAGCAGAGACAAATTTGTGGCTTAAAGCGATAAGAATCCATGGTTAACGGAAGATGGGTAGCCATGAATTCTATATCTTCTTGGGGTGTATTTTTCGAAATATTTTTTTTGACTTGGAGAACTAAAGTTTACATTTTAGTAGGGGCTTGTTGAAAGTGATTTTATTTCATTTTAAGGTTAGGTAGCTCAAAATAGAATTTTAGGTCAAAAAAGTAGAGGGAAAAAAGGAAAGTCGGGTTGCCTGTGAAGACGACAGACAACAAAATTATGAAGATTATGAAGAAGTAAATTTATGAGTCGATAAATTCCCATTATTAACGGTGTAGTAGGGTGTCTATCAATTCAGGTGTTAAGCCCGGCAGTAAAAGCTATTTAAGTCGCTATTTTTGGCCAAACCCTAGTTTGAAATAAATTTTAAAATCTTAATTTATGGATTAGTCGAAGTCATACATTTGACAACTGTCTGGAGGGAGTTCGAAGATCTCAAAGCATGAAAGTATGACCTTTTACCTTAAGATATCTAGCTGTTTAAGAACACGTTGTGTTTTGAAGCGGTTAGGCTGAATCGATATTCATGAAGAAGACACTTCAAGGTATATTTTCGTCTCTATGCGAGTTGAAACAGTAAAGTTTAGCGCAGTCAACGACTTAGGATGAAATAGTGCAACACTTTATTGCTTTCAAAACAACACAATTTCAAAACTCAGTCCACATTCATCCTATGAGTGGTACAAAGAGTAATTCTAGTGGCCACCCTGCTACCTAACTCGATCATAGACAATGAGATAGCGACGAAAGTGGAATGAATTTAGATGCATTACAGGAACGAATTCACAGTCCAGTGATATCTCCGCATAAATAGGAAACAAGTCTCTTTCACTACTCGAAACAATTAACGTGCATCTGCAGTTATAACATTCAACAGACTGCAGAATATCAAATGGCATTCACAATAAAAATCTTAACCACAAATGAAAAGAATAAAACCAAAAAGTATTCTTTTCAACTGTCACCACAATTGATCAGGAAGATTTTAGAGAAAGAAAAAACGAGATCAGGTGATGCACAGTTGACTAGACATTCTGTACACGAACATATTACAGTTAGAAAATGTGACACTTTATTTTCCCTTACCGATAAATATCTTTTTTAAGTTTCCAGTTGTACCATCGGATTTGCAAGTTATAAAGCCTGACACAAATGCCAAAGTCCACACAAACAATTGCACCAAAGCCATTCTATCCGTTAGTAGACATACCACGAGAAACATGGCTTAGAAATGAGATGAGCAATATGAACAATAGTGCTACCAATGTTTACCTCCTGAATACAGACGCTTGTTCATTGCCTTGGCTTTGAAAGTCCACTGATTCAGGGGGGGAAACGTTTAAGCAAAAGATAACTTTCAACTACCCATGTCAAATAGCCCACAGAATTAAGATCTGCAAAACGGTTCACATCCCTATATTTTGAGTCCCTAAGGTATTTTGATGATTGATTAATAGTGTGTGGAATAAGAGCGATGCTTTGAGATACAGTCCTAAAACGCACTAGAGACGGGTTACAGCGTTATGTCATACGTTAGTACATCATACGTGACAGTGTATCATAAAGCCTAGTTGTCGTATGTCCCAATTATCGTTAAAGTCGGGAATTTTTTCGATTCCCGATTCTTCCGATATATGAGAACGTACAAAGACATGTATCCCAGTCTGTTTCCCACGATCCCAGTCGCACGTCATAAGAAACGTTAAAATCAGAAGCGTTTCCGATTCGTCCCCGACGGTCCCCGATTTTTACGACTAATGAGAACGTGTTTTAACAAGACTGGGATAGACTGTATTGGTGGTTCACAGCCGCCATGTTTAGCCAAAAAAGGACTAAATTTGGTAAAATTGGTAGAGATATTTACGATCTTTCCGACATGTGAACTTGTCCGTCCCAAAGATCTGATTTATCATAAAAATTGCGGGTCGGGGAAATCCCCAACTTTTACGACTTTGATGGCATGTGAGACCTAGCCTTTAAGGATTAAATTAAACTCTGCAGACATGTAAGATAAATCATTTTGATACTGTAATTAGAGACCTGCGGTCATTCACAGCCTATGTTATCGCATTTACATGATTGCTGTGAAACTCTTATTAGACGTGAAAAAGACCTTCTGTCAAGAAATGTTTGAATATGGATTACCCTCTTCACCAATTTCTTTAGATTTATCGGCGACCCTATTATCAACTGCCCCATCTTCAAAATTTGTTCAGAATTTGCCACTGATGTTTCGATCGCAAATAAAGTAGTGACTGCAGTTCGTTTGCATCTCTCTAAATATATCACTTCTTATCGAGCCTCACTTCCATATCCGCCTAATTAGGAAGATAATTTGAAATCGGAGTACATAAAACATCAAACATAAAGCACTATATTCTATCAAGTGTATCATGACTACACTTAAAGTCCTAAAGTACAAAGTATAAGTCCTCCTTGTATATGTTCTCGGTGTGTAAGCTCAATCATAGATGTTCAGGCACCCCCACCCCCCTTATCAACACCTTGCAACTCTACGTGCAACTGTTTTGGTTACAACGCCAAATTAGGTACATTTTACTAATACAACTGAGAAGTTTTACTGGGAAAAACGTGACTGTCATCTATGGTAATAGTGGTCAGGATGAAGATTCTCCCTGTGAATATGAGGAGCCTTCTTGACAGTACCTTTACCGTTCTTTTCAAAAAGATAACTCTCCATCTATTGAAACATTGCCCAGCCGAGGAAGTTTTAAGCACACAGGATATTTTTGAAAAGTTTTCTCAGCAGAAATATTAGTGATCTTTTGTTGGAAAATTGTAGGAAAAACATCCTCCAAGGATCCATTTTCAAGTTCAGAATTTAACTTAGATTTTGAAACAATACAAAATGGCAAATTTGCTCTCACTTGGACTCTTCCGATAATGCTTTGTTTCTTCCTTTTCTCTTTCCTTGTTTCCTTTTTGTTTTCGATTAAAGTCTGTCTACATTAAAACAAGAAAACCGGAACTCTGCAGGCAGAAAGAGTTCTTTCACTTGGCCTCTTCCAATAATGTTTTGTTTCTTCATTTTCTCTTTGTTTTTTCTTTTCTTGATTTTTGATTCGCTAGTTTCTATACATGTTTCGTATAAAAAAGGTTGCCATATACATATACTATCCTTTCTGATGGAGTGTCAGACGAAAAAAGCTTTTAAGTGTGTTTTAGCGCAATGTCGCAAATTTTCTAAGCGATTTTCAACTTTCAACTTTCAACAAGAAGTTGTTCTACTTTCACATAGCATAATACGTTGCAAAGACATTAATGAGTAAAGATTGAAGTCATTTTAAAACGAATAACAGAGACAACAATAAAGTGAGAAAACGACGATATTCATTTATCACTTCATATTATGTTGTACTTAAGTGTGTAATAAAACGCCTATTCCATGTTCAATTGTTTATCGGTTAGGGGCCATTCAAAAAGTACGTCACGTAAAGTTTGACAGATTTTGAGCCCTCGCTGTCATAAAAACAGAAAAAGTGAACCCCCCACCCCATGCGTGACGTCACAAAATTCTCATTTCGGAAATATAAAGTTTTAAGTTGATAGGGTGACTGGGGTTCCGTTTTCAAATTGTTCTGTGCCAACAAGAACACTTTGGGAGTCATAAACGGGTCAAGTTGAAGAGTTTGCTGGGCTTATCAAAGTATACAGTATCAAAGTATACAGAGATTTTCATTTTCTACCCGCCTAAAACAAATACGGATAAATAGAGAAAGTTAATGAAATGTCGGTAGACGACCATTTTTCGAGCAATTAGAACGAAGACATACTATCTAGAGCGTAATTACTAACAAGGAACACAAACAGGGACAAAACGAGATTTAAAGGCAATTTAAGGTCAGTTTAGCCGAAGAGTGAAGCTAAAGCTCTGTTTCGTTTTCATTCTGTTGTGATTGCTGATCAAAGTGATTCACAATTGCATATTAATAGATTGAATTGGTCTCATTGATTTATGCTGCTTGTGAGGTAGCATTGACCTGAAAGATTTTGGGATTATTCAATAAAACATGAGAAAATTTTGATAATATTTGATAGAAGTTAAAGAAGTATGACAATACTTTTTCATTTGAATACATGACGCGGATTAACTGCAATCCATCTTTACTTGCTTAAAACTAAAAATATTAAGCTAAAATAAGTTAAAATCAATTGAACATATAAATAATAATATAATGGAACCATTTAAGCATGGGAAGTTTTCTCCACATACACAGAAAAACGGTTCTTGTTAGGGCAGTGAGAAACTATTAACGTCATCTTTCCAAAGAACATTCAACCTTAGAATTATCGAAAATGTGCGGAACTATGGTAATAATCACTGCAAAAATGCTCTTTGATTTCATTTATAAAAAATAGCTATGAATATAATAAGAACATCATTTTCAGAGGGATTGGCAAACGTGAAATGTTGAAAACGTTTAGAGGGTGAGGTCACCATTCTCCAAAAACTCCCCCCCCACTCCCCCTGAAAAGCTGTCACACTCTGTCGCAATCTGTGTACACCTCCCTCCCCCTAAAGGCGTGATGTATTCTTTGAATGGCTCCTTAATCTTAATTGTAATTAAGTATAGTCAACATATGATGTTCTGCATTTTTGCTGACTTTGAATAGATAATCTTTATAGTATTTAAAATACGTATTTATTTTTAGGACTATCCCACTCGTGCCGACAAAATTTGCTCCTAAGTATGTCTTCAGCTTGAATTCCACGTCTGAGAAAAAAGACAAGACCAATCCATTTTAAAAAGTATTATAGCTTTAAAACTTTAAACTTAAAGAGTTCCTAGGGGCCACTCAACTCAATAGTATCGTTATCAGTATAAATTTATGCTAGTACTTTGAAATGTTAGTATGTATTAGCTACCTACAATTTCACTAGTTACAGAAATCATCAAGCTTGGCGCACACGTGAGAATTTTGCAAAATATTATTCGTGGCACTTTGCGTAACCATTATACTCCCGTGTGCTGTGATTTTGGTCAAATCCTGACTTTCTTAATTTTCAAGCCAAAGTCTGTACTCAAGTTTCTTTAATTGGGTGCTTTTACTTTTGGTTAATTGTGGATATGCCTTTTGTACTCAAAATAAAAGTACCCGGGGGTGTTTTTTATTGATAATAATAGATTAAACCCGAGGCTTGTATAATGTCTGGTGAAATTAGTGATATTTCTAAACAAGGCTTAGAAGGGATATGAAACATCACCACAATATAATGATCAGCCATGAGGAATTACATCCCGAACTACTGTTTATGAATGCTAATGTTCTTCTCCATGGCAGAGACGGATATTGTAACTGGCATTTCCCCCTCCCCCCAAAGAAACTATAAGAACAATAAGGTTAGAAACAGATACTCGTGAGTGTGATGGATATAGATCACTTATTTCTCGCTTAAGTTCTTTACCACATTGAGATGGATGTGAAAAGTGACATTCTCTACGTAAGTGGGAATCAAATCCCAAGGTTGTAAATTAATACTTCTGAATTAGAATAATCTACGTTATTCATTTTCCCAACGCTGTTTTCCAGTGTGAGATGCATACTGTATTTGACATTTGTTGCATAAAAGACAATAAAAACTCATTCTCTCCATAAAGATAAAAACCAACTCCTGACCAAAAATGGAGTAAGCTATTTACTTTTCTTTTGAGAGTATATAATGCATAGTTTACGACGTGCGTTTCTTGGTAGGTGTAAATTTTACTAAAATGACAAAATTTTCGTCCAAGACTTACAAAATACTCTTCATAAAAGATTAACTATGCACTTTTTGGCAAAAACGTAAAATTTCTCTAATCTCTCGACACTAAAGATGCATCCAGTCCTTTGCAATCCTGATAAAAATAGGAAACTCCAATGCCGATGCAACTGTTATGATATATAACAACAAGAAAAAAACTAGCAAGCTTGTACCTCACGTATCGACATCTATGTTCCCACATTCGGTATAAGGCATCATTGATGTTTGTAACATTTTTAGCGCTCCAGAGACGCTCTGCTACTGGTAGAGCACGAGCCCTAATTAACCAAGAAGAATATGGCATGAGAAATTTACAGTACTAATAATGGCTGGCCACTCGTTATTGAGGATATCTGTCCACAATGTGCCTAAGTGACAATGTCATAAAAATCAGTTTTTCGAATTTTTGGATTTGATCCATATATTTCGAAAATATGTCTATAATATCCTCAGATTTTACACAAATTTATAAGACGCTATCAGAGATATGCCAAATCGATAGTCAGTCCATTCCTTATCAAAGCACTGTATTCAATGCCTGGTTCATCATTTCATCAGCCAAGCCAAAAACACAGTGGTTTGTATAGGAGATCGTAAAGCTTCCAGCTTCCATACGTCAGGAAATTACCGTTATATTCGAATGAAATTTGACTAATTTAGTAATTTTATAACGTCCATTAAGAATTTATAACCAAGCAGTTCTAAAAATACATGTCTCATGACGTCACCACTCTATTCACACGACTATCACCCGTGATTCATTCAAATTATTCAGTTAAGACTTCGTGTACACGATTTCGGTAGCGTGCCAGCATAAAATGACACCAGTATAATGTCTTTTGTTCTTTGGCCACCCGTTTATACGATATCAGTAGCATGCCGACTCGAGAAGGCGTGAATCGCAATTAGAACCATGTCGAAAGCCATATGGGTACGGATTCATCCCGGTATGATAACGATATCGTGAGTCATACGAGCATGACGACGGCGAGTGCAGAACTAATTTGCATTTCTAGAACATGAGTGACTTAATCAGTGTGAACAATTAGTTAAACAAGATTGGACACCTATAATCTCAAGCAAGATGTTCTGTGGTATTGTGCCAGCTCAACCATCTGACGACTGTCTATGCTTACAAACCGATAACGTAAACGATAATACATTTGCAGTAATACCCATCAAAACCTCGTCTAAAGAGCTTTTCATCTGACACAGATTACACCGCTTCGCAAGAATACGGAAATAAATAAAGCCGGATTAGTAGGCACTTTCAGATAAGCACTTTTAGATAATCCACTTCAATATCTCACTTTTAAGGGAGTCTGTTTTTAAGGGGTCAAAACTTGGCATTTTTAATCACTTTTGACATACTTTTACGGTTTTCAATGGGTTTTTACGGGGGAGGCTATACTGGCGAACAGTATTTATAAAAGGTATCTGGTTCAAATCTTACCAGGTCCTTGCCATGATATTTGTTGCATCCACATATTCCCCCCACATTGCTGCTGTCCCACCAATGACCAGTTCGTTTTCTTTTTTTGTTCCTGAAACCCAATAAAACACGTCACTATAGTAACACTACGACTTTGAAAACACTAGCTTTCTATCGCTGCGCACACCAAAGTTTGTGTGAGATTCTTTGCCACTTTTTCATACTGTTCTTTTTCTCGATCGACCAACCTCCATGTGCCAATTAAAATCAGCAGGCCTGTTCATTGCGATTCTATAAGACGCATAACATTACAGTAATTTTAATCATGTGCGTATCCATGCATCATGTTCTGTAAAAAAAGAAATACTATTTCCCTAAGAACATAAATATTAAATAGATGGGGAGAGGAAACTGCTAAAAATTCAAAATTGGAAACCAACTCAATAATACGTATGTACTGAGACATACGTCAGAGGAACTTTTGTAACTGGTTATCAGCATCATAAATATAAGTGTTAATACACTGATCGCGCACGCGCAATAGATCACAAAATAGGTATGAGGCAATGAATTAATTATCAGTTTTTGAATTTTTGCAATTTCACAGAGTTATAATAGACCGCAGTGTACTAAGCGGAGCCAGTCGTCTTCGTCCTCATGAAGAATCACATTGAATAGTACGTCAACAAAAGGACTTTTCTACTTGTACTTCTTGCCTCTGACATTTTGCTGCAATTGATTCTGTTGTTTCATATCTCATCAGACTTATTTTATATATTTGAAAAATTTGAGTTTGACTTAGTTTAGCCGTTAAACATTTGAAACCCACAAGGGCCAGTGCTGTTTATAGCTCGAGGGCCTGAGCTTGGACTCGACGGGCCACTCACTTCACTTGACCAGGAAGCAAGAATAAATCACAAGATTTTTGTTAATATAAATTATAATTAAGTTAATGAAGTTAAATAGAAAACAATAACTTACCTCCAAAGTCATGTGGATCGCATTGATAGAACTAAATGGATATAAATGTAATTATAACTGTTAATTTCAAATCATCAAAAACAACTACTCACATGCTGATAAATCAACGAATTGTTAAATGACATAGCATCATAATTTCGGCCCTTGAGCATATGAGTTCGATGCGGCTCTTTGCCGTTAAGAAATACATAACTGAAATTTCAGAGATTATTCATCAGCGTCTGTCGTAAAAGTTGCGTCTCCAGCAATAGCAACATAACAATAAGAAATTTTAATTGTTCCCAGGCGAAAAAGTGAATCAAAGCTGAACACACAACTTATGGCCGTTAAGATTCTCTTAGGCTAAAGAATAAAAAGGGATTTTCTACCAAATCTAAGAAAGGAGCAAGCTTCATGGCTGAACTATGGGCTTACAGTGGACCTGTCTATACTATTTGATAACCCAATAAATAGATAGATAGATAGATAGATAGATAGATAGATAGATAGATAGATAGATAGATAGATAGATAGATAGATAG
>JANTCA010062810.1:0-16440 GCA_024741275.1 Chironex yamaguchii | reverse complement strand
TGTCTAGGATTGGCTAGTTTTGCTACATGTTTCGTATAAATAGGTTGCCATATACTTTCCTTTCTGACGTTTCATACTCTGAAGAGTTTCAGAAGAAAAATGCTTTTAAGTATGTTTTTAGCGCAATGTCGCAAATTTCAAGGCGATTTTAAAGAATAGACAGTACAAAGGTCACATGTATAAGGAGAAGGAGGACTCGTACCAAACGAGCATAGATAAAGACAATTCGAGACAGAGGCAATAATAAAGTAGGAAAAGATCTATGGAAAGAAACAGAAAGAAGAAGGGCTAGGATAAAGAAAATATACACATGGATGAAAGAAATAAAGCTATTGAGAAAAAATGGAACAAGTGGGGATATGGTTACTACTGAACGTCGAAGCCTACCTTTGGTCCGTGACAGTAAAGTGTCCCTAAAGTGTGGATAAGTGGCTTCTCGTTGTGAGTCTATGATGGTGAACTAATGTGTTATATCGAAAGACAGTGCACCTGAAGATAGTAGAGATGTTGAGGTTGGTCTGGCAAAAATGTGATGCTACGGGTAAATCACGATTATGGCGTATGTCTTTCAAGTGTTCACGGAAGCGCTCGGAAAAATGAGCGCTTTGTTTAATCTATGTACAAAACGTCTTGTGTAGAACATTTGATGATGTACACAATGCTCGTCGTGGTACATTGGCAGTTAGTGAGTATGTCTTGTGAATAAGCTCTAGTGTTACACTGGTAATTACCTTGAATGTGCACAGTACCATGTAATGTATATTGTAGAATATGTAAAGGTGAATGCTTTACAACGTGGTTTTGGCATGAGTGTGTAACAGGCAGTGTGTCTGGTGATGTGGAGGTAGAATTGTATTGGAAGATGTAGTAAACGACGTGATTCCGTATTGTGCTGTGACGTCTGTAGGATAGCAGAGATGACTCCAGCAAGATAAGTGCAATCAGAGGTTCTGAGTGAAGTCAAACTAGGATATATGTTTCTGGACGATTAAGAGGATGGTAAGTCGTGACTAGTGGAATGCGTGATTTAGTTTCTTGTTTCATAGGTTTAGAAACTATGCCCGATTGTTTCTGCTTGCTCTTGTCGCACAGAACGATTAGACAGCTTGCTAACCCTTGCCACTTACGACCTTGTTCGCTCATTACCTACATACCTTTTATCTATATTAACCACCTTTTTTAAATCTAGCGATTACAATATATTCACTGGTGACATCAAATCACACTGCACTAACATACCTAACAATGACGGACTGATTGCTTTGTGACACTTTCTCTCTTAGGGACTCTTATAATCCCCAAGCGGATGTGCTGATGCGAAAATGGGCAACAAGTCTAGTGTCAATCATGAAAATCTGTTTCTAGGTTGCCAAAAGGAACAAATAATAGAAAACATACAACGGAAATCTGCCATACCTTACAAAAGATACATCGACGATAAAGCTGGTGCTACTCCATTATCATGGCACCAACTTGAAATCTTCCTAACCTACGTTTACAATTGCACATTCCTATTATATTTACATGTTCTACCTCTGAAAATCCTCTCCCATTCCTCGACCTTACGCTGACCATCACCAACAGACATATTACTTCATCGATACACTACAAACCAATTGACTCACATATCTACCGCTACAACTCCTTACATCCCCACTCATCAAGAAGTGCCATTCCATACTCTCTGGATCACCAGATCCGGAACGATGTAGTGGTCGGAATCATACTCCGGGATTTTATATACCTTATGATGGTCTTATGCTATAATTTTTTACCAAAAATTATTAGCATTATTTGTCTACGTGTAACCAAAATGCGAGTATTGTCCATATCTCACAATGATTAAATAGCCATTTAGAAATCGTGAAACCAGACGGTAATCTGGAGCATCACCAAAAACTAACCAGTTCTCAATTATCCATTTTCTGACTTATCCAGAACGTTTTGTCAAAATTTATCAATAAGTTTTTTAGTTATATTGTTAACAAACAGACAGACAACCCAACTCAGGCAAAAACATACCCTCCTTGGTGGAGGTAACCAACAGAAGTGAAAACAGAGATAAACGAGTGCTTTGTAGGCACAAAACACATGCCGCTTGTACAGAGTATGCACAAACAGACAGATACTCAATAACAGGGTTGACGATCGGGATTGAATGACGAATTGTCTTTCGACCTTTCCTATTGAGCAGTTTAGCAGTCCTCAGACCCACGTTTTCCCCAATGCTCATAATCATAACCTTACTTCTGTTTTTAACACAAGACCACGTTGTCGACTTCTATACGGAATTATACTTGAAATGTTGCTAAGGAAGTTCATAAACTAATGTAAAGAAAGGCTTCATTGTTTTACAGCAACTAGCTGATGTCTGTGCCGCCTCGAAAGTCGCTATGATAAAGGTCAAATTTTATGTAAAACTTGACAGGACATTAACGAAAGTAAACGTGATATTAATTCTTTACAACACAGTTTTCGTAAAACTGATTTCTAGAAACCCACATTTAACCCATGGGATTATAATGGGACGTTATTTCGCGATTGACATCGGGTGGGCCTATACCTACGGGCCTTATAATTGGAGGAGCTTATAACAGGGATATTGTAGTATATATTGTTGTATTTTGCTTTTAAAGTACACAAATACTTTGCAATGAAGGATAAGATCAATACAAGAAGGCATCATGAATTCATATTCATTAATATGTTGTTGTGGATATCCTGTATTTTATCGCTCTCTCCTAGGCTCCGATTAAATTATTCGATCTCATCTTGGGAAGCCAAAAGAGCTTTAAAGGTATTGTTGCCAAATCAACGGGAGGAATGTTTTCTGAGATTTTGACGACCACGGTAAGTTGAGTAAAAATTCATAATTTCATCTAAGAAGGAGACAAGATCGTGTATCTTTCTGCTGCATTGCCTTTCACCACACTTTTGTAATGTAAACATCATGATACATCTTAATAAATCCAAGGTCGAGGTGCTTTTAGACGATTTTAAATGATAAGAAGATTATGTAATTATGAAGATAAGGTTGTACTGATGAATATAGAAAACATAGGGAAAATATTAAGAATGTTTGCTAATCATGTACTGTGTTAAGGTTAGGAAGACTGGCTACATCTAACATCATTGCTGAAATGATTTTAACAAATTGCGATACAAAATGTTCCATTTACCTGTCACTCACTCATTTGTATCTAAATGTGTAGTAAGGAGTGACAAAGACGGACGGGCATTTGACTCGTTGTAGAACGACAGCAAGAACTTTTGAATAAGCAGTTGAAAGGTGTAGTTTTTGTTAAGTTATCACTATTTACTGTTCTTGCCATAAAGGGAAACGTTTATCTATTGATTTCTGCAAGCTATCTGAAGTGTCAAGTTAGAGTACACTTTGGAAACAATGAAGCTGTCTGAGTTCATGAAAAAGCTTGATCAAAGTTATAGTATGCCATTGGATAAATTAGCTTTTTTTCTACAAAATATTAAGATTCTGCATGTAAGGAAAGAATAATTATAACGAAGCAGGGAAGACCACTATCAGTATTGTCAGTGATGTTCAAATCAGGTCATCTTGCTGCTCATAGTTGTTCAGCTCTCATGCCAACTTCAAAAAACCGAAATTGGTCCAAAGTAAATAAATGCATGGTTACTGACGACAAACATTTGCTGATCTAGGGTAAATATGATTAATCAAAGCCTAAGCACAGACAATTTATATCAAAAGAAGAACATATATTGCAAAGACAATGAAATTACACGATACTGATAAAAGTGTCATAACTCAGAACCACATCTCAAGAATAAATACTACATTATAATATTTTACTAACATCGCTTATTTTATTTTTCAGGTTAAAGTGGGAAAGGTATATGATTTTAGACGATATGATAACTCTCGTCCAATTCCAAAAATGGAAAATTACTTGCTGTTTGGTGATGCTTCCAGCGTCTACATGTCTCATATTCCAGCAGTTTGTCATGATTTTCAAGAGGTCAGTGTCAAGTTTTTGTACTATTTTTATCTTATAAATTGTTCGCAGGTAATGATAGATTGACGGCAGAGGCGTCAAAGGAACAAATTCTTTGCTAAAAACAAGTTCGTTAAAATTTTGTACGAAAATGTAATTGACAATTTAATACATTGGTTGTAGCTGTAGTCACATTTTTCCACTATATTTGTCCTCATGAGAGTCGTGTTTGTGTGGGTTAAATTGAAAATAAAAGGGCATTTTTAGGGAGGTATAGTTTCATAAAAATTCTCCCTTGCCCCTTAGTGTTCTATGCAATTTGCATCGTACATAATAGTAAAATAAAAAGTATATATCATGTTATGATGCATATTGTTACATGTATCATATGTGTGAGATATACATTGAAATGACATGAATCGCAGGGCTTATGTGTGGAACATCGAAGTCCCCCCATTTACATACTTTAATTAGTTTGAGTGTTCATATGTGAGAGCTGGAGTATAAAGTTATGCAAATGTGTTCTTAAATGAGCATTGACAGAATGAGAACTACTTCAGTCTGTACTTGGCATTCTTGAGTAAAGACATGGTGGATAGGAAAGTTTGTCAAGGAAAACAAAGAAAAGATAATCAAGGAGTGAGTTATCTTAGATATTTTAATCTACTTCTATTGCCCACTGACAATTATGGAGTCGGCTTACGATATCACCAATTAACCCCTTTCCACATTCGTTTTGAAAACGAGACTTGAAGTCAACAACGAAGCTAACGCTGTAAGAAATTTCAGTGTGATCCGAGGACAGTGGTAAAGACATTATTAGTACCTTCCTGTCTTTGATTTCCTTTATCTTGAAATTTTTTGCTATAAACTTATCTCTCACAGAGAGGGTGTCAAATGTTAAATAATACATGCACGCTGTCTCTATAAGAAACTACCCCTGTTCGTCACAAAATCCAGTTACACTTGATCTTGGATAATGAATACTGTGATGATCATTTATCTTCATTATATCTATTTATCCATATTGAATACAAATCAATTGAAAAGGAATTTTTCTTATGGTCTTAATAAGTGGGAATCAAATCCAGAGAAAATACAAGTCTTATTTAAAGACTCCCTTGCTCCTTAAGGCTAAATAAGCACCTTAATTTATGTTAAGGTGATGGGCCTTTACTTCCATCTAGTGTTACTTCATATAGAGTAAGAATCATCTTAATTGTTCAATTTTGATTTTCATGTTCGATGCTTTACAAGTTTTAGACAACTCGTGCTGAGGTTCTCTGTTAAAGGTTGGATGGGTTGTGGAGTTTGGATGGGTTGGAATAGGGGTTGAAAAAATACCAAAAATTGATCGTTAAGGGGGATGAAAATGGAGAGGAGGTGTTGGCAAAATATAAAATACGTAATGGAGAAGAACCACAAGCGTGAAATTGTAACTGATATTCATTTGAGACCAGAATATATAAGTTTAATGAGCTTACTTAGTAATCATGGCAGGCTAAAATACTAACAGATAAAGGAAGAGCTCTATCAATAATTTAATAATTTTCTATCCTTTCAACATGTATTTGTACTGCAGCTTTACAGGTCGTTTCTTCAATTTCTTTTGGCGTTTGTTGGGCACGGTTTCCTTTGGAAGGTGGAATGTTGAGAATGACATCAATTGGTAGGACATCAGCAATATCACAAACACGATCTGCCATATTGTTGTCATAAGGCTCATGGACAGAGAGAAGACCAGATTTTCTTGTAGACCAGTCTGACATGAAGTTTACGAGGTGTCCTTGAGGCGGTAAGGGGAAGAACAGGAGAGGCAATTCATAAAAAAGACGTTGATCTAAGTTGTGAAATTCTTTGGAAGATGGGCAATCGAGATTTACTATCTATCTGCAAGATCTTTTTCAAATAAACAAACTTTTAGACACATTAAAACCATATCAATTCTTGGAGTTATTAACGTTAAGGATCAGAGTTCCTATATGCAGCTGGCCGATCTAGTTTGTGTTTAGATACATTATGAGATTTGTATCCACTCAAATAAGAAATATTACCCAATTTTGGAGTCAAATAATTGAAGATAGACTCAAGCGAAGAAATTTGGAACTCCAGTATAAAATTTAATAGCTTCATCTTTGTGTCCGAACATGTCTATGAAGAATAGTGACTCCTTTGTAATGGATAGCTCAGTAATCAATTAAAAAACTTTAAGAGACAGTTTGTCAATTTTCTGTTAGAGACTGACACATTCTGTCATCTCATTTGAAGATAGAGGGGAAGTATAAAAACTATCTGTTATGAGACTAGTAGACACATCAGCATTATTTAATTAAACTGGGACCTTGATAAAAGAAAATTCTATTTGAGTGGAACATGTTGAAAAGTTGGATGACTCTTAACAATATCAGGTCTTGCAACATAATCTTCACTCACATCAGAATAAGAACAAGTGCCAGAGGCAGTTGAATAGGACCGGTTGAGAATTATTAGATACGGTGCGATCTTTGGGTGCTTTTCTTGCTGTCTGCGTGGTGGTATTGTTGCGATAAACGTACAGCTTAACTAAAGCAATAGGATTGGCCACTAACTTCCAGTTCAGTGGCTTTCGCTTTATATCGGTGTTCTTATAATGTTCTTCAAATAAAACAGTCTTCGCTGTTGTCATAAAAAACATTAAAGGCATCTCCTCTTTTAATCCAATAGCACCAATGATTTTTCTTTAAGTTCTTTTGAGCGAATACACAAAATGTAGGCCCGTCAAATTACCGTCCTTTTTATACTGGAAATTATCGCAACTGAACGCTTCACATTATCTTCCCAATGATAACGTTTTCTTTGATCATTAGAATTTGCTTCAGCGTCAGCCATAGTGAAAACAATAAAACTCAGAAACGAAAAAACAACAGTTTTATGAAAGCCTTCACAATGCACTGCTTCGGTATACAACTCCTTACAGCGTTAGCTCCCTTTTGCGATCTCCACTCTCGATTTATATAAAACGAAAGTGAAAAGAGAATGAATTCAGTCTAGACGATGACAAATAAGCAATAAAATGAATAACGTCAGTTAATTTAGTTGTATTTTTATAGTAATTGTGTGGATTGGTTATTTTCAAGAAATGTAGTCATCATTTCAGGTCAAATGACAAGCTACTAAAGAAGCTTTTACTTTTTTAACCCTGACATTGTACATCGACAGCCGGACAACATTGCAATTTAGCTATTGAAAATTTATAGAGTTGCTACTCTCAATTGCAGCCAAACTCATTGTTCTATTTGATATTAGGTTGTTGTTGCTGTTGATAGATTATTATGGTTGTGTTATGTTGCGAAGAAAGCTGGAGTTATGACTAGACCGGCCTGAATGAAATATAACAGTGGCGACGAGTTGAAAACATACTCATTGACGATGTCTGACGATGACAGAACTACCTCACGAAACGTAGTTCAACCTGTGCAAATAGTTATGGCACAATCTGTCTCGATAAAACCTGTGCCTAGGTTTCACCCTAATGCGGAACCTGGCGCAAGTCTTGACACGAGGTGGAAAGCCTGAATGACTGATTTTGAAATGTTTATACTAGCGAAAGCGAGCTCTCCTTTTATATCAAGCAGGCCCAAGAGTTCGGGAAATTTTTAAACAACTTCCTGACATGGGAACAGAGGTGGATTACGATGTTGCAACAACCAAGCTCCAAGCATATTCTGAGCCACAGAAAAATAGGCGATACGAAGTCTATGGTTTTCGTCAAGCCAGTTCACAAGCCTTTAACTCAAACTTGCGAATTTCATGACACAGCTTTTGAAATTGGAGAACAAATCATTATTGGGGAGACTTCATCAAAGATACCAAAAGGGCTCTATGCAATCCAGGTTTTGATTTGAAGGCAATGTTATTGGAAGGAAGATGTAATGAACAAACTGCATTTTAGGCCAGGGATATCGAATCAAAAGAGGCAACCAATGCTGACGTAAATCAAATTATTGTTGATACAAATCGAATAGAAACAAAGAAAGGCTTAAATGTTATTCATGTGGAAGATCTTACCCCCATACTGGCACATGTCCTGCGAAAGGCATGGAATTTAACAGCTGTGGTAAAAAGAACCACTTTTCAAGTGTTTGCAGAGATAAAAGCAAGCAGAACCACCGGCCTGTGTGCCCAACACAAGGTTGCAAGAAAGCCATACACCCTCTCAACACAACCTATGGCTCTGATTAATCTGACGAGGATTATATTTATGCAGTGAATAACAAGGCTAATAACAACCCATCGGTAAATGTTACTGTCTGTGGTCATATGTTCAAAACAATGGTGGATACAGGTGCAACGATAAATGTCATTGATCAAGATACCTTTGCAAAAATGAGTTGAAACACACAAACATAAAGGCATTTGCATACAATAATCCAGAACCTGTCAAGTTCCTTGGGAAATTTGATGCTGTTGTTGAAACAATAAACAGAATGCTATAAGAACATTTTATGTGACCAAAGAAATCAATAGTGGATAGATGAAACAAAACCATAACTGCCAGGGAGGATTCCAAAGCACAACCACCAAGGAGGATCCCCTCCCATGTAAGGCAAAAAGTGAAAATAGCCCTGGTACAGTTGGAAAAGGAGGATATTATAGAAAAAGTGCCGGAAAATGAGGGAACCTCTTGGGTATCCCCAATTGTTGTCGTTCCTAAAAAAGATGGTGGAGTCAGAATATGCATTGATATGAGAGCTGCAAACCAGGCTATAAAGCGTGCATGTCACCCAATACCAACCATTGATGATGTTAGTTTTGAATTAAATGGTGCAAAATATTTTACATGACTCGAGTTATCCCAAGCATACCACCAATTAGAATTGGATGAAAATAGTCGACATGTAACGACCTTCTGCATGTGGATTGGATTCTATCATTATAAATCCTACAGTACCAATGCAGCTAAAGAGATTTTTCAAAACATGTTGCAGACGCAATTAAAAGGCCTAAAAGGAGTCAAAAACATCGCAGATGATATTATTGTGTATGGCATAACACGCAAGGAACACAATGAAAATCTTGACAAATGTCTTATGCATCTAAAGCAAAGAGGATTAACTTTAAATCAGAATAAATGTAAATTCCTTAGTAACACCCTTGAATGTTTTGGACAAATATTATCTGAAGAAGGAACAAGGCCAGACCCAAAACTTGATCATGATTTATTAAATGCAGAAGTTCCAAAGGATATTCGTGATGTACATATTTTATTAGGAATGGCAATTTACAGTAGTAAATACATTGAAAATTTTGCCACCATCACTGCCTCACTTCGAGCACTGACCAGGAAGAACAATTGTTTTGAGTGGAACGAGGTTCATCAAGATGCGTTCAATAAGCTTACTACCACTTTGTCTACTGCTGTATGCCTGTCATATTTTGATAAAAACAAGGACACGTATGTTCTTGTTGATGCCAGTCCAGTGGGATTGTGTGTTATTTTGTCAGAGAAATCAAAGGATGCCGATGATCAGAAAGTTGTAGCATATGCGAGTAGTGCATTGACAGATGTAGAGAAACGATATTTGCAGACTGAAAAGGAGGCCCTTGCAATTTTATGGTCCATGGAACACTATCGTTTATGTTTGTATGGAAATCCTTTTACGTTATTTACGGATCACAAGCCCCTTGATGTAATTTATGGCCATCACCATTCTAAGCCTTCTGCTCGCATAGAAAGCTGGGCGTTATGCCTCCAAGCATATACTTTTCAAGTCATTCTAAACCAGGTGAAGAAAACCCTGCGTATTACCTATCAAGACATCCTACATCTAAACGTATTCGCAAACAACAAAACATGACAGAAGAGTAGGTTAACTTCATTGCTGAACGTGGCATCCCGAAAACAATGACCCTAAAGGAAATTGCTGATGCGACGAATAGCAATCAGGATTTGCAAGCGTTATGTACAGCAATTCGTTTAAATTCGTGAGAGTCAGACAGCATACGACTGTACCACAGTTTTAAAGCAGACTTGACAATTGGCAAACATAATACGGTACTTGCGCATTATAACACCAAAATCACTACAGATACAAGCCATTGATATTGCACATGAGAGCCATCATGGTTTGTTAAAAACTAAAGCATTGTTACAAGAGAAAATTTGGTTCATAGGAATAGACGAATTAGTAAAGAAGACTACTGATTCGTGCTTTGGGTGCCAAGCTGTCGGCAAATCTGCACCACCAGAGCCTATAACGCAAAATGAAATGCCTAAAGGACCATTGGAAACGTTACAAATCGACATTTGTGGACCCTTACCATCAAATGATTACTTACTTGTTTTAACAGATCATTACTCTCGTTATCCCCATTGCACCACTAAAGTACTGCCAAGTGAATTACTATTCAATCGGAAAATACGGGAAAAATTCTCATCCAATAAGAGAAAGCTAGTAGTAAATAGACACAAGGAAGCACGCAAAGATGAAAAGAAAACCCAGGCATATCACAAGTTGTGTGCAGATAATCACCGAAACGTGAAAGAAAGTGACATTGAAGTTGGTGATAATGTTCTCGTTAGGCAGAACTCCAAAGACAAGTTTTCGTCTCGTTTTAATAATATGCCATACGTAGTGCTTTATCGTACGGGAACACAAATAATTGCAGAAAAAAAGCAGAAGCAAATGGTAAACAAAACGTGTCTCGTTTTAAAAGGTTTGAGAATAATGAAGAGCGTCCTGATGAAACTGAGAGTGAATTAGATGAGGACTGTATTGGAAATTATAATAACAAATTTGAGCGTGAATCAGAACAGGTGGAACAGTCAGAACAAACAGTTAATCGTTGGCCTAAGCGAGCACGAAGAAAACCTGTAAGTTATAGACATCCCATACCATCTAGCGTTCTTCCTTAAAGACTCCATTCGAAAAGGGGAGTGACGTAATGGAGTGATTGTAAGAACCTGATATGGACCACCTGTGCAGCCAGACTCATTTTTCTATTTTGATATCAAGGTTGTTGTTGTTATTGTTGTTGATTGATTATTATGGTTGTGTTATGTTACGAAGAAAGCATGTCTTGACTGGAGTTATGACTAGACAGGCCTAAACGAAATATAACATATAGGAGGACTCTCTGTTCTGTCTGGATACAACAAAAAGTTCTATTCTTTGGCGTAATATTGCTTGCTATCAGTTAAATGCATAGCTCGACAATGTACAGCTTGGCAAACTGAGAAATCTTCTTGTAACAAGTTTAGACAAGTACAAAATTTATCATCGAACAAAGACTATACATTCATTCCAGTGCAATCAAATATGATACTAATAGAGTCAATGGCAATTATATCGAAGTCAAGTTCTTTGTTATGCTGGTCAAAAACGGAAAATCAAAATTTAAGGATTAAGTAGGTAGTTGGTCCATCTGTGCAAAAGAGAAACAATAAATCAGACAAGTTTGTCTTTTCGCTCTACTTACAGCATCATGTAGCAGATATAACAAGTTGTCTAATAAAGAACTCTGAAACTCAGTAAACATTAAGCTGCAGAAACCGCAATGAAATTACAGCCAACAGGTTAACATACAGCTCTTTCAAATCAGAATTTTATATCATTTACTGCTCACTTTTTTTTAAATTAGGTTTTACAAGTTCAGATGATAGGCTTCCCACCAGGTTGGAACTTAATGATCAATGGCATTGTTGTACAAGTCTCCAAAGAAGCAGTCAAAGCCTTGAAACCCGAAGCCGTTGTCGTTGGTAAAGAATTGGACGTATCTTATGACGAGAGGCTGAAGGAGCCAGACACATTAAAGAGGAAAGTCAGGATCCTACGCAGAGTCTTTTTTGACGACAAAATTGTCAATTTATTTTGTCCTTCCGACAGACAAGCGGGGTACAAGCGTTGACCTCCCTAAAAAGGACAAAACGTCCAGTATAGCACAACAGACAAGCTGGACTCCAGTAATGCATATTAACTACTTAACCGAACATTATTGTTTGACATGTGACTTAGTATTACTCCTCTCGTGAAATTTGTATACAGTTTAATGACTAAATCGGTTCTTTAAAGTTTCTTTGTATAGCCTTTGAAATTTACACCAGGTGACTTCAGACTCTTTAGGAAAGTTTCAGATGTTATATGATCTTAAATTGTCCTAGATATTGTCTGGGGATGTAGCATAATATCGACTATTAGTGGTAAATGTGTATCTTTACCTGTAAGAAGGCAGGCCTATTTCTCATAGATTTAGACTCCGTGTTACTTGAAGTTAATTCCACATTGTTTTAGACATGCTCTCGAATAAGCGTCTATCGTACGACGACAATAATGAAATAGAAGCTTTTTTAGGGCAAGCCCACCCACACAAAAGTGGCAGTCATTTTAAGCAAACCACTATTGATTTCCGTGAAATTCTCTTCAACCAAGCAACAATGAACTCAAGTGTTAACTATTAGTTGAAAGATCGTCCTTGATTTTCCACGAGGACGTCAGATTTTACCAAAGAAGCTGTCGTGATGAAATCCGCCGTCAGCAATGTCTGATCTTGCCTTTCGATCGTCCTGCTTAGTGTGTCCCACTGTGTCGTCTTTTTGATCTGGAACAACTTTGTATCGCATGGCTCCAGGTCTTCCATCTTCTTAAATGGACATTCGTAGCATTGCACGGCTGACCAGCTGCTTTCAATAGTAAATAGCCTACTTCCAGTTTGGATCGAAATTGTCCTTGTAAGTCTGCACTTCAAGACGTAGCCGGTGTCTAAATATGTTCTCTGCCAGACTCAGCCCGTCATTGAGTAGCGTGTTCCTGAGCTCCAACAGTCCTTTGTCAAATGTATATGACCTCACTATCCATGGGAATCCTCCAATACTTAAAAAACGCCGCTATCTTTAGGAAGTTCTCTGACAAAATTAATAATATAACCTTATCTTTAATGCTTATTATCACGGTACATACATCTCTTGCATAAAGAGAACATAGCCTTCCTCATTCTTCAAATGAAGATAAGTGCATCATTTTCCTACAACGATCTTTCATGCTTGTATCATAAGATAATTGCTATTTTCTTGAAAGCTGTACTTTTACTCTTACTGGAATTCGGAATTTTTGGTAAACTCTTACATTGAACAATTTCTCCGGATATAACCACAAAAGGAAAGTAAAACGGATTACATCATGTTAATCAGTGTAAAAGGATGTTGGACTTATAATGTTTTTGTTACTGCCTTAAAACTACTGTACTAGCCATTAAAAGACATTTAAGGGCCTAAATAAATGCAAATATACATGCATTTGTACATAAATACAAACAGAAAGACAGAAATAAAGATAGACTCACTGACACAAATTAATAATTGATAAAAATCTTGTTAACATCAAGTGATGACATAAACATGCTGGGATAGTGATGACATTAAGAGTAAAGATCATGTTGAAAATTTGAAGATCTTTTGTTTTGGTTCCATTGAGAGTAAAGCTTGCTTACGATGTTCAACAGTATGTTTGATCATGTTCTTGGATAGAAAATCTGAGCATTAAGACTGTAATAACCTGATGTTGCAGCAATGCAATTCATAATGATGTTCTACTAACATTGTTTGCTATTTCTTGGAACAAAATTTATGAAACATAACCCATTGACAAATTCTACTAGGTGCAGTTAAGTGCCCAACGATTATTCTCATTTGTGAATGTACCAAGTGTCATTATATACTGATGTATCATCAATATTTCATCATTCTGGATGTCATGTATACAAGGAGCATTTTTACATCACGAGGCAAGGTCCGCGAGAAAGTCACGTTTTGAACCCTCAGTTGATAAAATATTTGCTTCGAAAGATTCCCGAAACAAACATAAGCATGCAAAACATTTACACTACAAGCCAAAATAAGGGTTTCGCAGCCTATAATACTTAACTTCGTTCACACTATGATCACACACACAATCCGAGTTTCGAGTATGTAATTCGTTGCATGACCACAAAACTATCTTCCTAGGCCACCGCTAGCACTAGTTGTATCTAAAAGTCGACAGGGTGGTGGTGTGTAAAGAACACAGGTGAAGTCATTATTGTAATCACTCGGCTATCAAAACCGAAATTCTTGACTGCAAATTTGATGCCTGTCCTACGAGATGAGATCAGCATTGAAATGAATTACTGATTTTTATTAAGAGTAGGAATTAATCACGTTATATGAGTTGTTCCTAAAATGACAAAATGAGAAATTAACAAGACAAGTAGAGATCAAGAATATGACCATATTTTCAAGTGACAAGTAGACGCAATTAAACAATGATGGAATATAGACTAATCAAAGCAGAGGCATCGTGGGCGGGGGGAGGGGGACAGCGAGGGCCATAGTCTCCCCTAGTTTAAAAATCGTCAAAGTTTTGGAATTTTGAAAGTTTCGTCGGAAAAATTAGCTGTTGGCAAAAATAGAGAAAGTGAAACATGTCTCAGTGAAAAGATAACATGTTTGCCTTTGATGTTCTCCAAAATTTGTAAACTAAATGATATATCGAATTAATTCGAACGACAAAGCTATACTTGACCAATGCAGAAAACCTGTTCAACAGAGTTACCGAGTGGGTCTGGGATCTCTAAATCTTCTTTAATTTTATTGTTCATACCATTACACACATTGTGTCTATTCTCGTAGCTTGATTCAAGGAGCAATGGATACACCCTAGCTATCACCCCTTTAAACTAGCTTTGGCAGACGGTGACATTCACAGGCGTAAAGAAGTTATGGGCATATGGCGGAGCCCCATAAGAGTTTCCTTTGTTGTGATCAAATTTTAGCGAATTAGACTACCCCTCACCCTCAGGTACTATATTATCACTCTTTTAGAAAAATCTCATAGACAATCTTTCTAAATTGGATGTCCAGAATGCCTCCCCCCGCCGGTGGTGTTGGAAGTGATAGTTGACTTTTCATTCTTTTCTCAATTCAACCGATGCATTCATCACTCACACTATGCAGATACTTCTCTTGATTACGAAATTTATCTACCCGGCATGTCAGCAAAAAACAATAAATGTCGGGCTTCCCACACATTTAAATCGGAGGATGGAGAAAAGCTGAAATATCAGTTCTACAACTTTCTTTCAAACTGGTTTTAACCAGTTTCATGCCTTCAAAATAATCATTGGCTAAGTAAGAAGGTAAACTCATTTTGAAATCACACAGCATACAAAAGTCAAGTTTTCAGTTCCCATAACTATTACTTGTACAAAACCGAAAGGTATCAATAAAAGTCTTTTATACCTGCTAAAGTTTTCTTTGGTACACTGGAGAAGCTTTATATTTTTTGACATCTAGAAAGCGAAATTGATGTAAACATGGTGTTTGTGCCTTGCAAGACCATCCACTCAATTTCTGGATGAAACTACGAGATGCATTTTCAACGCGTCAGAATGTCATCAGGAGCAACCACGTCCGGTTTTAGTCCCTGTTCCTCTACCGTTTAAATGACATTCTGCAAGATGTCCAGAAAGAAGCTGGCATAGGAAAGGTGCATAGGCCCCAGAGAGTCTCAACAACACAATGGTGGTCACATCAGAAAGCTCTAAATACTGTCTTCTTTGCCAAATCTGGCAAGCTGTATCATTGCTTTAGAGATGCATTTGAGCACTGCTTAACACGTGAGCATGTTAAAGAAACAGTTACTGATGCAGAAGCCTTACTGCAAAAGATATTTTGCTTTGATATGGTGGTAACGGCTCATCTATTTCACAAGATATTTGCCATCCTTGATCCTGCATCCTTGTATCTACAGTCTGAAAAGAATTACATTCTAACAGCAAAAAGACTGGTTGAGACAGCACTATCACAGCTTGTCAAACTTCGAGGCAAATTTCAAAATGTTTTGAAAGAAGCAGAAGAATTTTGTGCCGCTCTTGAATTAGAAAAACGTGATTTCACAGAGAGAAGACTTACAAAGAAAAAGAAGATGCCAGGTGAAGTTTGCAGTGATGAATTGGAGGGAAATGCTCAAAGTCGATACAAAAAGAAATCTTTAACTTCGCGACTGACACAGTAGTATCATCTATTAGAGGGCACTTTATATCATATAAAGAAATTTTAGCTGCTTTGGATTGCTAGAATTGAAGAGATTTGCAGACATAATAAGTACAGGAGATTTGCCTCCAAAATGTTTCGACAACATCGCAAAAATCTATGGCTTGGTTGAATGGAAACTAAGAGTGGAATGCAAATCTTTTATAGAGAGCTACTGGAGGATCAAGGAAGCAGCAGGCAAAGCACAAACTATAGACCTAACATGGTCAGAAAATGCAGATATCAAAGAGAAAATTTCGTTCGATATTAAAAATGGTTTTGTGTTTATTGTGAACTCTATTGTGTAATGGACGAGTGACTTTCAAAAGACCCATCATTATTAATTGTTTTGTTTACATGTAATTCGTTTAGTGTTGAGTAAAGCCTAGATCAAGTAGGTAACTATTCGTCTCTCTTTTGGAATCT
>JANTCA010062799.1:0-16441 GCA_024741275.1 Chironex yamaguchii | reverse complement strand
TAGATAGATAGATAGATAGATAGATAGATAGATAGATAGATAGATAGATAGATAGATAGATAGATAGATGAATAGATGGATAGATGGATGGATAGATGGATGGATAGATGGATGGATGGATGGATGGATGGATGGAAGATAGACAGACAGATAGACATGTATACAGGCTTGGCGGAATCGATTTGTGCTTTGGCCACAAGTTTTAATAAAACGTGCTAGATTTGACAGCAACTAGCTATATACGATGGTTTTGTTAACGTAGGAACTGAAAGGGAGCGATGTTTATTCCATCAATAGTTCGGCAATGTTGTAAGAGAGATTCAAATGAAGATCGGCATTCGTTAGAAAAGATATCATGTATACGGCTAAAATTCGTAGCTTTAATATTTCTTTGAATGGCGAACTTTACTGCAAGCAAATCATAAAAGTGAACAATCAGCCTTATTCTTATCAGAGTGTTAAGTCCCTAGAAGTATGTAGTCAACAATAAGAAAATGAAAAGATGCTTGGTGCATTGGCAATCTTTTATGTTATGTGTACCTTAACGTATTGGTAGAATGATGTTTTAGTGACGCAATCATCAAATCATGACCGTCTTATTTCACCTCTGAGAAACAACGCCCCGTTTCTCAGAGCATCTACTCGGTAAGCAAAAGGTCGCGGGTTCGGCCCCCGCCCTGGAGGTACGATTTGTTTCTCACAAAAACAATAAATTCAATACAATTTGTAAGTTCATAAGTCGAGGGTCACCAAAACAGTCATAATATAAATGAAAAATGCAGTTACATTTCCGTTATCACGTTAAAAACAATCATTCCCTCACCTTAACCGTAAATGAATTACAAAGCATTTACTAATAACTCAGTAAGAAATACTCTTATTGCGGCTTGTTGATGCACCAGCTGATGCAAACGTGGTCTTTAAGCAACATGACAGCAACAGTAATTTGGACCACATCCAGCAACGGTACACGAATGGTGTCTGTATATTGACAGCCCAATTTTGTGAACATCGGTATCATCTTGGGAGTTATCAGCCAAAGTTGGTTGGTTCTTGTAAACGTGAAGCGATTCTATACACGTCCATGTCAATGACTGGAGCGCTGTGGGTGCTGCGTATCAGAACAAGATTAACATGAGTCAAGGTCATGCGAACAAGTTTTTTGGACACAAGCAATTACACTAGAAGTTTTACTTTTGAAGTTCTTCATGAAAATCAAATACAGTAATGCGTGTTAAACCGCATTATAGAGAAACATTCAAAATCCTGCAAACTATCTTAGAAGCAATAAACGTTTTACACATCTTATATAAATTAACGACATATTTGAATCCAAAAACGTTACAACTTAACTCCACTCATCTCCAATGATGTAAGTTTATTATTTAAGTTATTCTAATCATTTGGGATGCCATTTGGGAACGTCAACCTTGACAGAGAACAGTCATAGTAGTAGTTCTTCTTACTCAGCAGTTCTTGAGCATAAAATACCTTGTATCTTGGCAGGTGACAGGAGCCTTATCGTCTTATCAGTCACGTTCTCGCATGCTTTGAAAAATGCTGCTTTCGCAACCGAGCATCAAGAACAAAAACACAATCAATACATCCTACTCTTATTATTCTAACTTCTTTTCAGCTTTCTACATTTCATTACCGACTTCTTTTTATTTTGGTATTATTCAGTTATTACTCTCTTACATATCGTTATGTCAGTTATTACTCCCTTACATATCGTGATGTAAGCAAGTTAAGCAAATGTATGTCTCCCGTTATGTGTATAGACATCTGGTATATTTATCAGTATGATGTAGTCGTTATAATCGTGAAAATCGTCTGAAGACGATATCAATAACATTGAAATCGCAATAAAGAAAAGTTACAACCAGGCATGACTCCTGAATGTCGCAAGGGAAGCATTATATAGTGCTCCGAGGCGAATCCTGTTAACTTTCCGCAATAACATGTCATCTCAGTATAAATTCTTCTAACGTACCCCTCCGTTTCCTCTGTTTATGCGACATACAGCATAACGCCAAAAATTACAATAAAGCTAATCAAGGTAGCCCTCCTACATCATTTGTGGAAAGGTGAAAAAAGCATACCTTGTGTTTTTAAATCGGCTGAAGTGCAAATAGTCGTGCATGTGTCTTGTTCTCCACAGGTTCGTCTCACAGCGTAATGGGTTGCACCTCCCTGGGAAGGTATTGAGGCACAAACTGACATTGCTAGTTCATCAAGGTAGTTGTAGAAATAGGAACGAAATGATCTGCGATGGCGTATATGTCTTCCATCCTTCACTGGAACAGCTTCCTGAGGTTGGAGCTGGCAGATGAATAGAAAAGCAAGTGTAACACAGAACAAACTTGACGACATCTTAAGTGTTATTTGCTTGAGTTGAACCAGTGGTCCAAGTGACACTGCTAAAACAGATGCAAAGCCAATTGGCGTGTTTGAATACTTTAAATTGACAATAGCTACCTTGGTAATTACAAGTTGGTTGGTTGCCTTGACGTTAAATTGAGAGCAAACAATGTCGGTAAGCCTATTGGCAAGAGATGTGCTTATATGCATGGAAGAAACCGCCTTATTTCTTTTGAAACGAGTAACTTTATTGAAATAATTGGGTTTTTTGTTGTTCGATCCGTTTTTTGACATGTGTATTTGATATATTGCTTAATCTGTCTTTCAAACACAGCTATTACGGACAAAATAACTGCGAAGGCATACAAGTAACGTGTTAGAGCGCGCGCTGAGCGACAATCTACTGTTGGATCTTACACCCAGAATATAAGAACTTCACATTAATGTTGTTTGTTTTAGTTAAGCATACAATTTTGTCGAATTCTGTCTTAACTAGATTCTACACTAGGCAACCAATTCTGTACAAAATGAGGTGTAGCGGGCAGTGGACCTCTGGCTTGGCTCTGGGGGAAGATCTAACAAACTTTCTTGCGCACGAATCTTATGAACAATAAAAAATTTGGATTGACTGTCCAGAACGTTCAGCCACTTTAACCATTCAGGTATCTTATTTTGAACAAATTTCTTGTTGTACAAAACTTGAAAATCTCCTTGAAAATTTGCAACATTGTTTTTGAAACATGCTTAAAAGCTTTTTTCGTCTTACACTTCATAGTATGAATCGTAAGAATGGAAATATGGAACGAATCATGTATCTAAACTAGCCAATCAGAAACAAGAAAGAAAAAAGACAAAAAGACGAACTCGGCCCAACTTTGATGACACCTATTACACTAGGAGATGTACATCCCGTATGTAAAGTTTGCAAGCCTCTGTCTTTTGCGGACAACTAATGCCAGTGCTATAAGAGCTAACATATGTTAGGCGTGTGGGATTCTTACGCTTGAAATAAAATTTGTTTTATTCCAGTCACCTGTTTTAAGTGAAGCTAGATCAACCCAATATACTGAAATAGCAGGTAACTGTGCTCTTACTTTCATAGAGCTGCCCATTTGTATAGCCGTTCTAAAACTTCCAAGGATTGAAATTCAGATACAAAAAGTGATATTGGACCTTAGTTTTCCAAGAGCTGTAAGAAATTCAAAGTGGTTCTCGTGTTTTACTCTCTTAAAGTGGCAAATTGTCATTTGAAAGGGTCATATGCCTATAGAGAATATCAGTTTAAACAGTTGGATGAAGATATTCGTTAAAAGGAGTTAACATTGAGGAACACCAAATAGTATTTATACATTATAACGAAGTCAGCAATATTTTAAAGATAAAAAGTTTTCGTTTTCTAAACCGTCTTTACTAATTAAACACGATTTTAAGCATTCAAAAATTCCTCACTCGCAACCACACTTTAGGCAATAGCTACCGGTGTCGATGGGTTTTTAGTCACGGAGTGACCTTTGTGGTCTATATGGGGGGGTAGAGTGCTTCCGGTAAGCCCCCATCATTATTATTTATTTATTCCCATCCTGCTTGCGGGACGGACAAAGGAAGTGAATGTTGTTGGATCAATGTGATAAAGGAAATAAGATAACGAATTATGATTGATTAAAGGGCTTCTGTAGGACGGGTCTGCTGACAGAACTGGAAACAAAAATTTGGATTAAAACCGTTGTTAATGACGTTATTCGGACAATCGTTGTCATTGTTTTTCGTGACATAACTTCAAGGTTCGTTTGATTTCAGTTGATTATTGTGTGGTTTTTTTCTTCTCCGATTGCTGCATTTCGCAATAAGAATGCTACACAATAAGAAAGTAGAGGGATAAGTGCTATCCTTGTGTTGCATTCACAGATTACAAAGCATCATTAACACATTTTCTGTCACGTCACCATATTAATTATATTTGATAAAGCATTCAAATAAAATTCGAAAGTTGTATAGAGGATATACATCTTTCAGTCTCACGTCCTGGATGAAGTCTAAGGAGATTTTATAAGAGACGAAAGTTTTATACAAATAAGTCCCATTTTTTCAAAGCCTGTCAACCTTGGCGCCTATTCATTAATCGCCAGTACAAAAGACTATACTGACGGGTGAATTACAACGTGCAAATTATATCAGGCAGCACAAAAGTTCATTAAAGGTCTTCCTTTTTCCAGGCCTACCTTGGTGCACAGTGGTTATCTTACAAAGAGGACTTAAAAGGTTGTGCAACTTAACAATGGAACAAGTTTAGTAGAAGAGAATCTCTGTACATCTTGGTTATGAGACAACTTCACAAAAATGGAATATCCGTGCATCTTGGCAATGGAAGACTTTCACAAAAATGGAATATCCGTGTACCTTAGCAATGGAACACTTTCAAAAAAATGGAATATCCGTGTATCTTAGCAATGGAACACTTTCCAAAAAAATGGAATATCCGTGCATCTTGGAAATGGAACACTTTCAAAAAAATTGAACATCCGTGCATCTTGACAATGGAACACTTTCCACAAAATGGAATATCCGTGCATATCCGTGCATGGTAAATGTTTCAATAGCAAAAGGTATCTATGTATCTTTGCAAGGAGAAAGTTTCTTATAAAACAAATATCTGTGCAACTTGACTATGGAACAAAAGGAGTATATCTCTGCATCCAGACAATTGAATAGCGTTCATTTATAACGAATTTCCGTGCAACTTGGCAAGGGAGCAATGTTCAGTGAAAAAGGATATCTATGCAATTTTGCAGCGGATTAACGTTAAATAAAACGGAACATCTGTGTATACTAAACTAGAAGAACCATACATTTGTCATGCTATAGATCAATTTATCAATTACTTTATTGTATACTCAATCGGATTAAAAAATATTTTTCAATTCTTGTTTTCTCTTGTTTAGTCGTACAAATTGGTTTAAAATTCGATCGACAGTGATTAATATGCCTTTATGTAGATAGAAATATAAAATTCCACTCAAACTTTACTGGGACAATGCACTTTTTAAGTAGGTCTTTACTTTTTAAATAACAGAGGCAGATCTTTTGCAATACAAATGGTAACTGAGAAATTAGCAAGAATGTTTAATTATGTCAGGTGTTTGGAAATGAAATATTGTCAGTATTCAAACGTGTCAGAGAATGCTGTGAAGGGTAACATCCAAGCAAATATGTCTAACTCTGTAGAATGCAAGTTTGGCAGGTCATTGGTATACATGGATCAAAATTCTATGAATTCTGTGAATTCTAAGGCTTTCAATGGTTGATCAAGATTTGGTACTAAAATTTGTTCAGCATTTGTAATAAAGGAATGTGAAAAAGTACCTTCAAATACTTTTCATCAAGAAAAATTTCATCTTTTTCATAATGGAAGCTATTACTGAAAATCCTTTTGAGTGGTGCAGTTCTCTATTAAAAACCGACTTTCCATTTCTTTGATTACATGATCTGAGAAAGGAATTGCTATATTAATCTTGTAATTATCTTTTGCATTGACAGTTGGAAAGGTGGTTCTTTCCTTCTGTCTGCCACATTCTTGGCTTTGTTATTGTAGTGCTACTATCAGCTGTTATACATATACTGTTTTGTACCACTTTTTATGACAAACATCAATATCGATTCTTACTGCTTTGAAGTTAAGCATTAAGGTGGATATTTCTTTATACACATTACTAATATCATAATGTGAGCTTTGTAAGTTAATAATTGCTGGTCTTTTACATGCTAAGCCGTTCTTTAGTAGACGTTTCTTTATAAGAACCATTTATATAAGAAACATAAAGCTTAAATCTCGTAGAAATTAAGAAATGTTTTAGAATAATGGGCAGGTTAAACTTCTGCTGAACATAAATTTTTTAAGAAAGAGAGCTTACAAACTCTCTAAATCTTTGACTGCATTGTCTAGTGGCTAAAACTATAGATAATAGCATTCCACCTTTGCATACGATCATTTTGGAATAAGTTTTCAAGTTTCTCTTTGTAACTCAGTAGACTTTTATAAAATCGGTGAAAACTGAAAGCTAAATAAAGGGATTTGATAGCAAACACTGCATTGCCTCATTTACATTCTATTTTGTTCTGAATATAGAAACAAGCATTTGAATATCTGCCAAATACCAAATACCAAAAACGAATTTCCTATGGAAACTTTAAACTGAATTATGTCTAAGAAACATGTAAGAATCATTGCTAGCTGAAAAAATGGAAATGTTAAGAAACAGTTATGCTCATCTCGAATTTTCTTTTTCTTATATAGAAAATACTTGTATGTAATATTGGCAAAGAAATTGAAGTCAAGTTTTGATTGGTTTTTGTCATGTTTTGTCATTTGTCAAACAGGAAAGAAACAAGTTTGTATCCTTGAAGGACTCAAGTCATGATGTCAAAAGACTTTGTTTCTCCATCATGGGAGACGACAATTGCTAAAGTGCTTAGATACGTAGACTAAATATCTTCTACAATAAGTCAGAGTATACCCTAAAGAGGGAAAATTTAAAACACGGATTCCCTGCTATTTCAATCGAAAGCGAAAGTAAACAAAGCTTATTGTCACATTTCTACTGAGTCTCCACACCACTTTATGAATCATTAAGACCTAAAGTTTGTGCCATGAATGAACTGCCGTTTCTCAATCCATTTTGGCTTGACCGAAGAAGAAGATCTATTGCTGGGGCAATGCGATAAAGTATCCATCTATTATAGATCTTTGTTGCGATAGGAAGTAGTGCTATACCACGGTAATCGTCTGTAGATGCAAGATCAACTTTTTTGAGCTGAACTTGGTTGATACTCCTTTAGTGCAACATATCTTGGAACAAATTGATTTGTACTTGGAACAACATTTGATTCAGAGTCAAAGTTTCAAGTGTGAAACCTCGGCAGATAAATTACAAAACTGAGAAACGTTTCTTGTTTAATCTCTTTTTCAAGAAGAAATTCAGTTAGAATAATGCCAGCACCATTTGAATATTGAAAGAAAATGTGGGTAGTAATAGCCTGAAAAGAGCCATCATGCATACGAATAAGCTGCAAGGTTTATTTTTAAAAATTTGGTCTTTAGCTTGGCACTATACATTGACCTCAAAGTAATGTTTAAAAGTAGGGTGCAAAACAGCACAGTGGTTGCACAGAGCACACTGAAGACTAAGCCGAATTTCATATCAAACTGCGTCCCATTATGTAGAGTTTCCGATTAAAGTGCCTGAACAAGGAATGATTTATGCCATATAGTCGACAGGGTGGATTTGTGTTATGAACAGAAAGCAAAAAGAATGACGTGGACATTTTGCAAGCAGAAGCATTACAATCATACCAATTCTTTTAAGCAAATTAAGTAAGCATTGTTGACGACTGACAATATGTAAACAGGGTTGCTTTTTTCATAAGCCCTACAAACAAGCCTTTTTGTTTCAGAGCAGGAAATGATTGGTTACAAATGAGATATATTTTAGCACAAACAGAGCATATATGAGTCGTTACCGCTGTTTGTCACTGTAGATACAATACCAGCAACGTCTTCTCATTATGTTGCAACGACAAAACTTCATTCGAAGGTTATCTTGGTCACATTTCCTTGGCTTTACATTACAATACAAAGGGAGCCGTTGCTTTCAAACAAAACTTTGAGTTATAAAAAGAGGCAAACCTTCTTTTTGATTAGTGCTAACCCAACTTAAACCCAAAAATATGTAAGTGATTGCATCATCCAATATATAGAGACTAACAAGTGCTGCTATCGACTGACACGAAGTACACACAGCAATCCCTGGTTGCATTGAAAAAAGAAAAAAGCCATTCAATATATATTATTCTCCTTGCATAACCTGAGGAGACAAATGAATAAATCTGTGTATCTATTACTGTAATCTATCTCGCGGTCTACCTTTCTGTTGATTTGTTAATTTTCCTTTTCATCTACATTATACGGAAGTCCATAACTTACGTCGTGGTTCAGATTTCATTTTGTAACCCCTTTAATGCCTGTAGGTTTGAATCCTCTTTCAAAAACTCAAGATCTGTCTGCCTTTTAATCTGTCGCATAACTCAGACCTTATGAGTCAAAATCTCCTTATTGGATTGTTCTCTGCTAAAGTGTAGAAGTAGTTAGTAGTATGAGTATTATTAGTAGTAGTAGTAATAGTAGTAGTAGCAGTAGTAGTTAGTAGTGGTAGTAGTAGTAGTAGTAGTAGTAGTAGTAGTAGTAGTAGTAGTAGTAGTAGTAGTAGTAGTTAGTAGTAGTTAGTAGTAGTAGTAGTAGTTAGGAGTAGTAGTTAGTAGTAGTAGTTAGTAGTAGTAGTTAGTAGTAGTAGTTAGTAGTAATAGTAGTAGTTGTTAGTAGTAGTTAGTAGTAATAGTAATAGTAGTAGTTAGTAGTAGTAGTTAGTAGTTATAGTAGTAGTAGTAGTAGTAGTAGTAGTAGTAGCAGTAGCAGTAGCAGCAGCAGTAGCAGTAGTAGTAGTTGTTGTAGTAGTAGTAGTAGTAGTAGTAGTAGTAGTAGTAGTAGTAGTAGTAGCAGCAGCTGCAGCAGCGCTAGTAGTTAAAATATCTTTTAAATTCCATTTTTTAATCCCTCGTTAAGTTACGAATCCTCTCAGGGCGTAGTCAGTCATGATTCTCCAGTGATGTCTGTTCGTGTAAAGTGTGGAAGCTCACATGGGTTAATGTTAGTCCGTCTGCTTACATAGGTTAAGTACGTGAGTCTTTGCCTAACCTGCCTACCCCTTTTCTTCTATTCCTTCCTAACACCTCTCTGTATCTTTACGAAGTGGCTTATGTTGTTTGACACACTTACTACCGCGGTTTGATCTTAGTAAAGATTTTTGTTGAACAAGTCTAAAAGATCAATCGTTTCTTCATGCTTCACCTTGTCAAATGCTTTGGTGTAGTCGATGAAGCATGAATCTAAATCCCTTGGTGTTATAATCGCAAAGGGAGTATAAACTTGTAGCGAGTTAGTTAGCTTTTAAAACTCCGTTTCGAAGAAAGTTTTATATGTTTAAATTGCAAAGGGAGTATAAACTTGTAGCGAGTTAGTTAGCTTTTAAAACTCCGTTTCGAAGAAAGGTTTATATATTTTAAAGCAACACATTAATTGGGGGAAATTGATCAATAATTCCGTCTCAATTGACTCTGAGATTTAGTTTAAAATGTTATGTGCGTGCTACCTCGTTGATATACACTTGCTAAAGAATTTATTTATGGCCACACTTTAATTACGATTAGTTTAGATGTTCCTGATTAAGAAAGATTACATTCAGCATTTAAAAGGTGTGCAAGGTAAATCACAAAAAAACTAAATGAAACCGTTCAGGGGTTTTTCAGTCATACACAAGACACTTTTAAACATTATACACCACAAACAAATACAATTATTTACTTTTCTTAACGGTCGTTTAGCAGTAACTGATAACTCTATTTAGGGAAGTAATAGTTTTTAGAATTAACAACATCATATTAAAGTACATTTGTAGTTGGCTGCAAATAGAAATTAGGTAAAAATTCTATTGTCACATAAACATTTGAATTTGGCCATCATAAACAAAGATTGTTATTGGTATTATTTTTCCTCCCTGTGGTTAACATTGATAAGGTTATATAAAAAAAATTTATTAGGATTCTACATGATACCACTAATTAAAGACCATCTCTAGACAAGGAAGCTGAAATACTTGTCGCTTTATCCCAATGAGAGCAGAGAGAGCAGATAATAGCACTGAAATCAAACTTTTGATCGTGAAGAAAATGTAAAGGTTGATTAAATGCAGTTGTATACTTTTAGTTTTCATTGACAAGAATAGCTTTTTTGCAGCAATATCTACCTCTCCGCTCTCTCATTCCAGCACTGGCCGCAAAAACCGGCCCTAATAAACTTTATTTTGATCCCAAAATATTACTACTGCTTTCCTTCTCTATATTTGATATACAGAGATATATACTTTTCTATGATACGAGATCGGATTACTCGCTCGAGGGCGTCTGTTTAAATCAAGCGATGTAATATCAAACAAGAAAGGCTTCTTCGGTAGTTATACATTTTGGAATGTGCGCACCTTATTTTACATAAGGAGTACTTTCAGAAACACTACGTTATGTAGATGTGTGGAATACAACTTAGCTCGTACAACAATGAAAAGGTCTATGCTATTTGCTACTTTCACTTGTGGCCTTTATTACTTGACCTTTAACCTAAGTGGTTAATGGCTGTCTTACAATGGGACTGAATAAAGTAAACAAGTCTATTATAAGGACATCTCTTGCTTACTTGCCCTAAAACTACTACATCAAACGTGGCCTAAACCTGTAGAATATGAGTTTCTTGAACTTGCCTGATTACCAATGGCAACAATGCAAAGGCTTGCTACACTGCGTGGCCTTAGTATTTTACTGCCCTGATAAAAGTTAATGAAACGTGCAATAATAGTGAGACGTGAGCTCATCCTACAAAACATGTTTAAGGAATGTAGGATATAATTTCAGAATACTTTGGTGTACAACAATGGATGTTTCATGCCTACTAACAACTAAACTGCGAAATAAAAGTTTTCTGATTCGTAGTTAAATCATACTGTGGGGCAATCTTGAAGTGGGTGAGTGTTTTTGACTTGAATACTCTTTTACTTCAGATTGTATTTATGCAGCGCGGCAGCAACAGTAATTTGGGCCGCAACCACCAATGGTACAGGAATAATGTCTGTATATTGCCAGCCCAAGCTTGTGCGAATCTGTGTAGTCTTCATAGTTATCAGCCAAGGCAGGCTGTCGTTTGTAAACATGAAGAGATTCAGAGCAACCCCACTGCAATGTTTGGACTTCTCTAGGTCCTACATGTACATGAAAAATTAATTGATATTCATTAGCATGTTATTCAAAAATTAATGGATATTTACTTATCAACATGGTAGTTTAATGAAAATGTACCAGCAGAATATGGTAAAGTAAAGTTACTAATAGAATAAAAGTGATAAGAGAGAAATTATAAATCAAACACTTTGCATTTATGGTACATGCTAGTCATTTTTAAAGAAAGCTACTACGTGACTGCCTTAATTTTAATGTTTACGGTTTCTGCATCTTCTATAAATTTGCTTCATATTGACATATGTTCTGGCATGCCAAATTCTATACTGACGAACTTATGATTCGTTCATCAACGTTAAATAGAGTTAAAACCTTCAATTCTAACAACATCCTACAAAATGATGGCTATGCTTACATTTTTCTCTTCTTTTACTTTTTATTTTTTATATAACTTCATTCTGTCATTTCCTATTCCCAAAAGTTGGTTCGTTTTGTCAACTTTTAATCACACCAACCACTACAGATTCGGTATTATTGTCCGTTACCATATTCGAACATATTCACATGGTCGATGTCAGATGTACAGCTTTGACAATGTTACTCAAAACAAATTTCCTTTCAAAACTTAGCTTTTCAATCTAAAGTGTTAAGTACATTGTAAAAGTTTCAAATTGCTGAAGATTTTCTTTACATCGATCAACTACCATAGTAACGTTTGCCCTGTTAATTTCTCATACTTCTACTCTTCAAGCAAATAGTGCTTTGCAATGACGTATATCTTCATTCTTATTACGTTACCATTAGTATCCTTTGCAGGCACAAAAATGTACCGTCTATGTCTTATTGACATACTGCGGTAGACTTCCAAATCTGAGCTCAATCACGTAGCAATTTAACTGTATGCCTGTTAATGTTTTAGGCCTTCACACTCTTAGTTAAAACAAATTTTACAAATTTCTTTTAAAACTGAGCTTTTCAATCTAACATGCTAAGTATGTTGTAGCAATTTGGCTGTACTCATGTTAACGTTTCAGTACAGCTGTTATCTTCAGCAAATGCTTTTTACATATTTTACAAAGTGTTAAATTGAGTGTAACTGACACTTTGATCAACGATAGAAACGGTATTCATTACAATGTTAATATATATTTGCGTGTTTTGTAGGAGGTAATCAAGCAAGACGTTTAACAGGTCTGTTTAGCTCCAATGTTCTGACCCTAACGAGTTGACATAACTCTAGTCAAACAATTTCAAGCAATGTTCAAAGTATTGACATTAGTCATAAACACAGTTTAGAGGAAAGTAAATCAAGAAAATATTTAAAAGCTGCTTCGTAATACTGTATATTCCAAATATTTCTTCACTCAACATCAATGCTTCTTCGTCAATGGACTGTAAAAAGCTAGGTGCAGTTTGCTATCAGAATTCTCCTACAATCCCTCCCATCATTGTATTAGCTATGACTGTAAAAGTATGAGTAGGTTTATGTCAGTAATTTTCCGTGAATATATTTACAATTGCGTTGCAAAACATCTCTAGCTACAATAAAATACATTGTCCTTGAAACTCTCTTTATTGCTTTTCGCCAATTTCAAATGTACCAGGCATAAAATGCTACTGTGAAAAGAAACGAATCATCATTTATGAACGATTAAAACAATCTTACCCTGTTTCCTTAGTTTGGAATCAGTGCAAATATCTTTGCAAGTTGATTTCTCTCCACATGTTCTTCTCACAGCATAAATCAAACCTGGTCCCTCACTTGGTATTGACGCACATATCGACATGGCTATTTCATCAAGATAATTGTAAAAATATGAACGGAATCCTCTACGATATCGCTGCAGTTCTCCAGTTGGTTTCTTTCCTGTTTCTTTTACAGGAATGGCTTGCTGCAGCGGGAGTTGCCAGCTTAGTAAAGTAGCAAGTGCTACAAGAAACAAAAAAGGAGACATATTTTGTAGGATAAAAACAAATATGTTGCAAATATACACTTAAATGGAAGGATTTCACTCAACAACCGGAAAGTACGATGAGATAAAACGTTCTAAATCATTAGGAGCTGTATTGATAACTTTACGTTGTTGTCTCTTTTGACATATGTCTTAGTGCCTGCTGCGGGTTCAATTTAACAAATCTGAGAAAATCAATGAAACACAGTGGGCATGTCTTCAAGCAAGCTAGGTCATTGTATTTTTTCATTTCGTCAGGTAGCATAATTACTTCTAACACAAGAGGAAAATTGTTTGGATTCCAATTATTTTAACGAAACAAAATTAGCCTGATTTTCTTCGAAATATTAACATCTATTTACACTTGGACTTATTTTGCATTTACCCGTCCAAAACTTGTTAAAATTCAAATCATCTTTCTGTTCTTTTTTAAATCACTATTATATTCACTGCAGCTGAGAACATTGCATAAGGACGTTCTAGGATGCCTTGTGAGGTACAGGTAGCAACTTATTAAGGGATAATTAGCATTTAACGTTGCACAAGCATTTAAGTTCCTTTTAATCGTTTCTACTATAGTGTTTAAATGAAACGTTTGCCTATGAGCATACTTTGTGGATAAATTCAATTTAACTATCGAATACCCATATGATTTACCAAGGTTTACTAATTGAAGTGCTATGAAGATTTGGCACTATTTGCTGTTAGCGATCAATACGATACAAGTAAATTAATTGGTTGAAAAGCTATCAGCACAGAAAAGAAAGTGTCTCCTAACGATTTAGTACTTAAACTAAAGGTTGCAACACTACGACTGATATAGAGACGAAAGTGATCCGTTAGTAAACTTTATACCTTTAAGAAAATCGTCATTTCAATTAGACTATATTTATTACGAATGTTTTTAGCCTATTTTATTTACAAAAGACTGTATTTTCATTTTTTATTCATTGTTATTTAGAAACGTATGCCGGTCCTAGATGATTTTAGTTTTCTATAATCAATATCTCCATAATTATCAGGATATCGAGCAATTTGCAAGAACACCATCTTTTTGTTATCAATCAAGTTTATTTGTTTACCCGAGATTGGAAAAAGAGAGAGATCTCTTGAGCATATTTGCGTTTCTTACTAACACAGACATTGCAAATTGATAAGGATTAATATTCTGTTACCGCTGTTAATACATTTGCAAGTGATCTTGTTAGGAGTAATACAACCATATATATCATCTGTTTAAGCTATACAGTGCACATTCAATATTCTTCTCTTAGAGTTCAGTTGGAAGGTAAATAAACATAGCATAGGCCTGATCTTTGAAACAATAATTAGAAATTCAGCTTTTGCTGATGTCCTTGAGAGATAAAATTCCAGGATAAGGCAAGATATCTTCTTATCAGTTGATGTTGAAATCCACTAAATTTCTATAGCCGAAAAAATACTTTGCATCAAGAGAGAGTCAATCAAAGTTTTAATTTGAGTACATCTCCAAAATACTCAGATATAGATTTCATATTCTTTTCTCTGTCGATTATCTAAAATAGCTGAATGAGATTAGGGGGCATGAAAAATGTGAAAAGTAATGTTGAAGCGTTCATATACCATAAATCGATTTACGCTTATGTGAAATCATGATTTTGACAATCGAAGAAATGAGTTAGACAATCAATGTCAGTATAAAGATATTAAACATAACAAAAACGGATTAGCATGTTACAACTTTTTTTGATGTAGTCGTCTTACTTACATTAATGTGATCGTTTAAAAGATAAACAATCACAAAACAATTAAAACTCATTTTTAGAATCCTTACCTTTTTCGTCATTATCTCCGTCTCTTCTCTTCCTGTTTAATGCCAGCGTATCAGCTCCTTCAAAATACAGAACACCGATAATAAAAATTGCAATCGCTCCTCGAAGATACATACTTTTAAATCCAGGTAGTTAGTTATCTTCCTTGAAGCTTGGTAGTGGCACGTATGGTAGTTTTTATACAAATTAATAAGGCATACAATTTTTAATAGGAAAACTATCTCTTCGCCATAGATTAGAGGATCCAGCTTTTAGGAGTAAACAGGCGAGATACAAAGTCGTACCTTACGTCAGGCCACACGCTGGCGCGAACAAAGACAGGACACTGAGACTGAATTTAGCAGCTTGGAGGGGGGTACATATGTTATTCAATTACTGTGACCTATTTTAAATCCAACATAAGATGTCACTGGTAGGATTCCAATGGATCAAACCCCAGTGGTCCTTCACAATCAAGTATCAGAAAGCGGGAAATGATACTGTTTTAGCTGTAGGGAAATACTTAGACAATTATTCTTTGATAAAAATAATAGCTTATTCATCCCCCCTAATATCTTTGAGCTTGTCTCTAGGTGAGGATCAAAGATCATGGGTATGCTTTTTCGCTTGTGGTCCTATTCAGATCATCCCACATAGTTTAGCAAAACTATAAACTAATCGACAAAATTCATCAAGTTTATAGCTATTGTCCATATGATGAACTGAAGTGCATAGGTTTAACGCATACTGTAAGATAAAAAAAGACATTTCTCTGCTCATGTCCACAAGGTTCTCATTAGGGTCATCAAACATCCAGTCAAGTTGAAAAAAAACCATCATCCTCTAAGCATTAGACATTCGAACCATGTCTATATGTAATGGACTTGATTTGACAGTTATGACTTCAACAGCGGCTGTTAATTTATATCAGTGTGGTCAACCATTATGATATCAAAATGTATACTTTTCATGCCTGAGGAGAGAAATTAAACGGGCGAAAACTGATTTCATCCCATGATTGATTATATGATATTAGATTAAACGAATTTATTTCAGGCAAATCTTTTATTAATTGAATAAAAGTACACTGGAAAAAATGTTGTAAAATACATTGACAAAATATTGCGTTAAAAGGGTAGATGGATACGATACTATTGTAGCTACTAGAAATCTCCTAATAAGTAAGAATGAAAAAACCCCATTCGACTGATTTACGGTTAAGTCTCAAACCTTGTAACGGGATAATTTGATAGCAAAAGTACAGAGTAATTGTAAACTCAAACTTATTATGAAAGTGGAGCGGCGTAGCCAAGGTAAATAAAATAAGGAGGCGAAAAATTTAAAGGGACCTGAAGGCCTCACCTTCATGAAAAATTTGGGGTGATTTCCTTGCTTTGGTTTATAACGCATCTCCCGATGCCATACTTGCCACTAATGATAAGTAATTTTGATTATTTCGTGACAATTATTCCATAAAACAGAGCACTGATGTAATCCTAGGATACC
>JANTCA010062788.1:0-16441 GCA_024741275.1 Chironex yamaguchii | reverse complement strand
AGTATGATTTTAGCGCAATGTCGCAAATTTTCAAGGCGATTTTCAAGTTTTGTACCACAAAAAGATTGTTCAACTAAGTTTGTCTGGAAACCACACATAATACTGTTATTAAGTGTCAGGTATCTGACATATGAAAACCATATGACTCAGTTCAGGAGCTGACACAATGTTTTAACAAACTCATCAGGATAACATTTCCCAAAGAATCCAGAGCAGCCAAACAATTTACCCAGCTAATGTTCTAAAAACCAAAGTATTGGTTGACCTGTCAGATGACTTTCACTAATAAACAAGAACATGGATCAAATCAGGTAATATATAAATAAACAAATAAATAAATAAATGAAAAAATAAATAAATAAATAAACAAACAAATAAATAAACAAATAAATAAATATATCAACAAACAAATCAATCAATCAATCAAATAAAATAAATAAATAATAATAGTAATATAGTAATAATAGTTATACATTTTTAAGTCATACTAAGATTTGAAATCTTTTGGAATGAAAGCCTACTTACATGCTGAAGTTGTCAAGATCAAACTATGAACTCTTCCGCAGGCTACTCTTTTGATTTTCTCATCCTCACTGGTTTCAGTTAGAGTAACAAGTGGCCAGTCCGTGACATAACTTGAAATGGAATCTGGAAAAAAGTTTAATTAACTCAAATGTATGAATGACATTATTTTAATGGTGCTATAAATAAACAAATAAATAAATGATATACAGAATGGTGTACTGCTGTAGGATTGGTGCATAAAAGATAAATAACAAAAGTGTAACTTTTGCAGCCAGATCAATCCCCACGTTTTTTACCTATGTGTGCCACAGCAATGAAATCTATGTATTTGGAGTCGAGAATAAGAACTGATATATTGATCTAAACTGATATATTGATAGTTTACTTTATGATGAATGATTCCTTATCACGTAATAGAATGTCTCCAATAAATTTGTCTGCAACCATACTCCAATAAGGAAAAAATCTACTTATAGTTATGGTATAATCTACTTAAATCTATTTAATCATGAGACATTCTTAAGGGATGTCTAAACAAGAAAGCATCAGTCTTGCTATGATAAAAATGTTTGCTCGATGGAGATACTAATTGGCAACATCATGGGATGAAAAACAATTCAAATTAATCTAAAGATGCCAATCACTTCAAAATAGATAAAAATATGTTTCCTCTTAATGGCAAAACTGTACACTGATGTTTTATTGCCTGGCAATATGTACCCAACAAAATTGTTATTCTTCCAAGTGTTTTTCCAAGCAAAAGTTTCTTCCAAGATTAATCATATTATCACTTGTGTTCACCAGGCATCAGAGAGAAGTAACAAAATTTAACATGTGACACATGCCACTAGCCTACATACCTTCAGGTTTATCAAAAGAGCTTGATCCAACACCAAGCTGTCCATAATAATTTAACCCTTCAGCCAATACCTTATTTGTGTTTTGTTGATATACAAAAGAAAAACCATAACCAGAGCTCACATTCCATGGACTGTCCTAGATGCAACAGTAAGATATCAAAGTTTTAGAGTCTTTGTTTTAGAGAACATCATCAAACTAAATATCAAAAATCAGTAGTGTCAGTTTTTGAAGTTAGAGTTTCCTTACATACTGGACCAAATGGACTTTAAGATGAACTGTGGCTAACACACAGTATCAGTATGCCTCACGCGATGGCAGCACAATGGATGTGCTGATCAACCACATTATCAGCAACTGCATAACATGCTAACCAAGTAAGTCACTAAACATAATATTTTTCATTGACTTGGCAACAAATACTACGAGATACTTAAAACTGAAGCAGTTATTATTGGGCTTGTATCTATGATGAGTACAAGTTGGTCAAAAACAGCAAGGGATTAATGTGGCAGAAACTGACAAGCATTTTAATGCACCAATAAACAATTATGTAATATGACTGCAGCCTAAGATGTCATAAGTATACATCTCTACCAAGGAGGGCAGATGTTAAAACATATATATAAAAATGGCAAATACTTCATGACAATTGTAACTATAGCTTTATAAATATACCTTTGCAGACACAAATTGTTGGTGTTCTACTTTAGACTCTGTCACCCACCCAATATCTGTTGTATTGCATCCTGACAATACTTTTGGAGTTTCAAGCTTATACACATGAAGATTATAAAATCTTTTACTGATTGGCCACTTTTTAAAACCTTGACAGAATATGTTAAAGGAACGTTGCCTAGTTATGGAGACCATGAGAATGCCTGCAAAAAGAAGTCATGTATTATAAATTAACAACAAAATACATCCCAGAATATTATCTCAGCTTACAGAAAAATCTATTGCTGGGCAGCAATTTTTCTGTTGTTTAAAAAAAATTTTTTTCCCAAAACAAGATTGTGAATGAAATATGCATAGGTAAGGTGTTACTGATCAATGAGGCAAGTCACAAGCATAAAAAACAGAAAGTTAAATAGAAATTTTGATAGAAAGACATCTTTTGAAGGTCACAGTTCAAAGTTGTTGGTCTCTTTGATCGTATTTCAACTTTAAGACACCAAAATAAGATCTCTTAACGCATATTCTGTCATTCTGACCCAGTAAGTCAGCTTTTAAAAATGTACAGACTTCTTAAACTATTCCTGGTAAAGTGATTTACTATCTTATCAGTCAGTGTTAAAAAATTTCATTTGAAACAGTTCTAAGATGTCAGCATATTTTGTGTACTGTCTTGAGCATTTGTCTTGTCACTCAAAACAACGAAAATAATCTTTGCCATAGTTCTAGCTTGCAAATCAAATTTACCTACTTAAATATCCAATTGTATTCCTAGGTCTAAAATATGGATGTGCCTTGAGCTATTTCAGGTTTTTACGTTCAAAGTAACACAGAGTTAACTTAAATTGAACAGCTTCTTTCTGTCCAAATTATATAAAAAAAGAGTGACCTGTTTGAAACATTGCTAGTATACAAATCATGCGTTACCATCCAGCCAGCAAACTACAAACACTTTATGTGGAATGACTTTGTTGTGAGAACATTGCTGTATTTCTATACAGCAAGACTATAAATTCCGCTTTAGTTTTTGGCGAAAAATTATTCAGGGTAAGGTTATGGGAAAGACAATGTGGGTGTGGCACACAAGTTACTACCTTGCTATTCCTATGTCAAGCTAACTTCTATCAACGTCTAGTAAATTGCATGTTAGGTGGTTAGTACATGCGGATAGAAACTTTACCTATAGCCATTCAAGAAAATGCACAGTTGCGTACCAGACATCTACATTTGAAAACTGCCCACCTTCGCAGACGACTCAGACTGGCAAGTATTGATATTAAAATCATTTAAGGAAAACTCCCTTTCTATTTAGCGAAACTTTGGAAAGGTTTTCCTGGAAATTAAATGGAAACATTTCCCAAAGCTGGCAATACATGGATTAGCCACGCAAGTCTGGATCCACAAGGTAATAATATTGTGTCTGTCCAGTGAACCAGACTGTTGGGTTTTGCGCCCTATTTCCGTGAAAAAACAATAGCTTTACAAACGTTTACTCGTAACGTTAGATCCAAATTTGAAGGTACACCACAGAAAAGATGGCTTATCTTGAAATCGTCCTTTCCATTCTTTCCAGACAACTTTACATCCACAGAGTTTTAGGCCTAAAACTGTCTACATTATTGGTTTGAGCTTTTCCACCCATCAGTGATCTTTTCCCATATATAGCGAACCGAGGTTGGTGGAAAATGGCTACCAAACCACATCAATGAAGTAACATTAATGGGTGTCATCGTCAATAGAAGGTTGATAAGTTATTCGATCTATTTCCAATGATGGAGTCGGGTTAAATTATAGCGATACGTTTCTAGATAGCAAATTGGTCGTTATTTGTAAGGATCAAGACAGTAAGGAGGTGGCACCTTTTTGCATCCATGTTTTGGACCACACTGTTTGAACTAAACGGTAGAAAAAATAACATGTAATTTACTGACGGAGATCGTTAAGGCCACTATTGGATAGCTTTATATCAATTATCATGTTTCGGAAGTACTGCAGATTACTTACTGACAGGAAACAGACTTTGATTTTCCCCTGGTCACTGTTTGCCGCTAGACAACTGTCTTCAGGTACTGACAACCGCAACCTGTAGTAAAAATGTATTTTCAGGGTATGATATACATCTAACGTGTGAGAATTGAGGAATTGAGACACTTGCGCTTCTTAAATTTGCATGAAAATTAGAGAGAGATGTACTGTTCTTAAGAAAGCGATAGTTATTGCTAGGGAGCTAAGATAATGTAAGTGAATTGAAAAGTCTTATGAGCTCACATTTTCGCCCGAATGACGAGGAAAAATCAAGGAATTAACTGTTCGATAACGTGCGATAGACACCAACCAAGAAATATTCACAAATTGATCGAAGTTTACAGTCTAATGGCGAATTATTACTTTCACTTACAGTCTTACGTCTTATTGGCTAACAAAATCATCTTATATGAATAGAATATCTACTCAGAAGGCAAAATTTCGTTCCATCTTGCCAAAGGCAGAACTTTGTTGAAGTTGTTTTCTGGCTGCACTTTATTTCAGTGACCGGTTTCAGCTGTAGTGCCAAAGTGATTTGGAATGCTGTGGTATAGCTACAAGAGTGCCCGCTCTTAAATATGCGATGGAAACATTGACCATTTTTTGGTGTATTCTGTTAGATTCTAGATTAACCATTATTATATACAATCTGTAATCTAGTAAAACATTTTACCTCTTAACTTGATATTTTCATATCTTACATTTATGCAGGGACCCAGCAATATGACATTGTTGTGATTGGAGGAGGATCAGGAGGGCTCGCTTGTGCAAAAGAAGGTCGTATTTTTACAAGTCTATGAACACATAATATCATTCCTCTTTTATTTCACTAACCAATTTTTTGTGGTACAAAACTTGCAAATTGCCCTGCGTTAAAAAATATGCTTAAATTTTTTTTTTGTCTGAGAGTCCTCAGAGTAAAATCATCAGAAAGGAAAGGCAACCTCTATAATGTGGGTATCCAGATGATGTTTCAGGAAACAATCGTTTTTGGCTTTTTTGGCTTTTCGACCTCAAAAATGTCCTGTATACCTAAAACCTCCTCTGAAAGGTAACGTTTCCATCCACGTAAAAAATGTAGTGATGTTTTTCTCTGGTGTCTATCCTAGAATTGTTTTCACAGCTAGGATCTTGCCATCCATTCATAAGGATTATGTACTTACCACACAAAAAGGCTTAGTAGTATATTTTTGTGTCGATGTGAAGCTTCAATGTAAGTTGCACTTCAAAGATTGGGTGACAGGATTAAACAGCATGTTTCAGCCAGTGCACATCAAACACTGATTCCTCCTAGAGAACAGCCATCTTGTGGTTGCAAAGCCAAAATGACTGCCAGAACATGCAATTTTGCTATAGTCCAACATTTATTATGAAATTTGGAGTTCACCAAAATGTAGAAGGACGAGAATTTTCAGAAAATGGTCACAGCTAGATTGTCCTTTCATTTAAGCATATTGGAGTCTGTCTACATTAAAACAAGAAAACCAGTACTATGTAGGTAGACTATTCGGAAAATGCTTTGTTTCTTCATTTTCTCGTTTGTTCTTTTCTTTTCCTGTTTATAATTGGCTAGTTTCATATATGTTTCATATAAAAAGGTTGTCTTGTATCTATACTTTCCTTTCTGATGATTTATACTCTGAAGAGTAAGAGATGAAAATGGCTTTTAAGTATGTTCATTGTGAATGTTGCAAATTTTTATGATGCTTTTCAAATTTTGTACCATAAAGGGATTGTTGAAGTGATTTTCTTCTTTATACGTTTAGGCTGTATAGCTTTCCCACTGGTTATTTAAAATGAAACCATGACAAAGATGTAAATTTTTAACCTGTATGTCTCAGATGTTCCTGATTCAGTACTTGGTGACTCTGGGTATTCATTCCTCCATAAGGAACCACCCCTACTCAGTTTATGCACCTTGGAACAAACTATAATATAGTATATCTGCTACTGTATGTTGCTTATTTGTCTCCAAGATTCACAGCTGACCTCATAGCCCAGTTTGATCATTCCTGATCATAACTTGATTTTAAATTATAACACAGTGTTTCTGCTTCTTGATGGTCTGAATTATTATCATGGATTGCAAAAATTACCATAATGCTAACAATATACAGATAAACCGATTTTTGTGTTTGCACAGTCTTAAAATCTTGTAGCATAGTTGACTCACATAACAGAAAATAGCTCATATTTCCTATTTTATTGCATTGGTCTCTTTGTTTTTTGTTTGTTTGTTTCAGAAAATTATACCAGCCAAATAAGCGTGGCTGTTGTGAAGCATGCATTTTTCATCTTTTTCCTTTTAGTCATCTGTTTTCAAGTGAGAAAGGCTACTTTCATCTCTAGTAGTAGTTTATGTAGTAGTAGTTTAACACTCAAACCAGTTCAAAGAGACTTATTCTAGTTTATGGCAATCAAGAGATGGCAGGCTCAACTTTGCTGTTAGATGTGCAAACTTGACCTTTTTAGGCCTATTGTTGTTACTGTGTGGAGGCTTGGAGCCCTGCATGGGACCGATTTAAAGTCAGAGCCAACCCAGAGAAGAAAAAGCTTACTTCCAGGAAAGGAGTCAAGATATTTCACCACAATGTGCGTGGCCTGTCATGCAGTTTTGATCATATTGTTGAAATGCTGAAAAGTTTCCTGAACAAGGATGTATTAGCCGTGAGCGAGTCAAACCTTCAGCAGGGAGAAATGGATGATGGGCCTGAGACTTTGTATTCTATACCTGGTTACTCATTTGTAAACAATTCGAGAAAATCAGAAAAATGGGGAAGAGTAGCAGCATATGTCTTGGATAAATTAACCTACAATATTCGCCTCAATCAAATAAAATCAGGCTTGATTTTGATTGGCATTATCTATTGACCGCTAGTGATTCATCGACACACCTATCAAAAAATTTTGATTACTTTTTTGATGAACTGTTAAAAGAGACATGCAAATCATCATTGGAAACTATACTCATGGGTGATGTAAATGTAAATTATCTAATCTCTGGAGATGGTAAAGATTTAAAATCTATTATCATCTCAAATGGTTTAAAACAAATTGTTTGAAAGGCAACCAGACTTTGCGAGACAACGAAAAACCCTCATTGATATTATTGCAACAAATAGCACAGCCACAATCGTACACCATGACATAATTCCAACATGTATTGGGGATCACTTTTCTACTTTCTATAAGGCAATTTGGCTTCAGAGCAAAAATGTAAACAGAACTAGCAGCAACATTTTTGCTTGATGACATCCGGAAAAATGTGGATAAAAGGGAACTAGTCAGTGCTGTTTTTATAGGTCTCATTAAGGCATTTGATGAAATTTGCCACTCTAAATTATTAACCAAGCTTCCTTCATATGGCATTGAAGACAAAGAACATACTTGGTTTGAAGACTATTTATTTAGTTGGTCAGCAAAAGGTGGGTACAACAGTCCCCTATCAGAGGCACAGCTTTTAAAATCCAGTGTTCCACAGGGCTCAATCCTGGGAGCTCTACTCTTCATTCTTTTCTTTAGTAATATTTCTTATGTAATTACGACAAACATTGTAAAATATGCTGATGATACGGTTAGATATTGGGCAGATAAGGATGTTAGAATTCTTAGCAAAATCTTGACAAATGAATTGTCAAAGCTTGAAAAATGGATGGATGAGAACAAACTAATTCTAAATGCAAAAAAAGGTAACACAGAGATTTTGGTTTTTGGGACTGCCCAATGTCTGAAGCGGCAGAGTGAAGAAATATGTGTTCAATACCAAGGGTCAAAAATTGATACTACTTCTTCTTATAGATATTTGGGAGTGGAAATCGATGCAACTTTAAATCTGAATGCCAACTTTGAACTTTTTTATAAATGAGCCTCTAGCAGATTAGGTCTACAATCAAAGATGTTTCTTGGGTAGCATAACAGCTTGTAAGATCTATTGCACTATGGTTGTATCTGTTATTACATACTGTGGGATTTTATACTTGAAAATAACAACTGACCAGTTGAAAAAATTAGCTTCTGTTCATGAGAGTACTATAACAATAAGTGGTGTGGGCTCAAAGGATTGCAGTGTTCTGACACCTGAAAAATCACATGTAAAACAGGCCTGTGTACTGGTACATAACATTTTGAACAATGATATATTTGATGCCTTGCAGAATCACTTTATGACACGTACACATATTGATACTACAAGAAACAACAATTTCTTAGTCACTCTGCCAGGCATTAAAACTGAATATGCACAGAGAGGTTTCAGTTATATGGGGGCAAAATTGTGCAATGATTTGTCTTTGGACTTAAGAATTGCTGCAAGCAAAAAGAATTTTGAAGAGAAACTGGACTTATTTTTTGAGATGAAGTGACTTTGATGAATTAGCCTTTTAAATACCATTTTAGACTTTTAATGAGATACCTATTTATTGCTGTAAATTTCTTTAATTTACAGCAATAAATATTTCTATTTCTTTTATTTCTTTAAACAGGACAAGCATTGAAACCAGCAATACCTTTGTACATCTGACAAGAGAAATGCTTTTGCAGACCTCAACCTGCCTGATATCCTAAGCAATGTTTTCTGTATGTCTGACAATGACTTAAATGTTCGTCCGTATACCATTAAACAGTGAAGTTGGGGTTCCTTGAACAAATGCTTCTGTGGCACTGGGTTCACTGTTTGTTTCTTCTTCGACCATAAAGGATATGTGGACTTGTTTCTCCGGAGTTGTGCCTTGTTGTGATAATGAACCTTGTGTGCCCCTTTTATCCTGAAAGCTATGTGGGCCAGCTCCAGTACCACCGTCAGGTCCAACCAAGCTAGAAAGAGTAGTGGGTAGGGGCAGACCAAATGCAACCCAGTCATTTTGGTTGGCTTGTGAGGCAGTCTCTCCACCCATCTAGTCTGTTTGGGGCTAGCAACTCCACCAACTGAACTCTCTGTTGTTATGGCACCATATTCTGATAATTCTGTTGTTTTGCATGTGCATTCATCTGCCTCAGGATTTTGTGACATGTTATCCCTAAACCTTAATAGGTGGACTGTCATTGATGCACCTGCTACTAGTCAAAGCACCAACATCTTTCATCATTCACACTTCTTCACTTCCTGAAATGGTCCTGGGTGTCTCTTCTTTCTGTACAAAGAGCTTCAGCACCTAACCATAATGGTGACAGGTCAGCAGGAGGTCTTATGGCTAGACCCATGGGAGACAGATGCTGGGGAATACAGGGTACTCTGGAGTCACAACTCATTGCATGTTCAGTATGTTGCAGCCACTTAACACTGTTGGATGGCCACCTCTCTCATCAACTGGAAGCCTCTTGGCCTTTGGCTCATCTATGGCAGTCTAAGTCACACCTGTGGGTGTGTCTCTGTACTCAGTTGCTATGTTCCAATGGGAATGGCCAGTGACCTGTTTTGTATGAACACCTACAGCACGTGTTGCAATGGATCTGTAAGGATGATTTCACTATTGTGCTGCACAATTTGAATGCAACCATTGACACTGACCATACTGGTTACAGATGTGTCCTAGGACCTCACTTAGCTGGTGAGGCAAATGATAATGGTTTCAGGCTCCTGGGATTGTCTGCAGCTTTAGACCTGAACATTGCTCTGTCTTAATCTCAACACAAGCTCATCCATCCATCAGCTCACCTGGCACTTTAGCAAAGACAGCATGAGGAAAACCATAGATCATATCTTCAGTGGACAATGGAATACTCTTACAGATGGATGTATCATAGTCCTGAGTTTGGCTGCACAGATCACTTTCCTGTGGTGGCCACTGTACTTGTGAGGCCTTGTTGCCATTTTCCAGCTTCACCAAAATGTCTGTGCTAAAACAAAGACAAAATAGTTAGAAATGCACGTCTGCTTAGTCAGACCAACGCCCAGTCTGGATTGCATTGCTGGAATGAGCACTACACTGCTGCAATGAACACACCCTCATCCTTGCTGGTGCTTGCCTGCAGACCTTTCCAGACCATACAGTGCCATACCCAAGCTTGTGTACCAATCGACCAACCATGGAATTGATTGCATTGTATGATCCAGAAGCTGAGATGCTCAAAGCAGCCATCACAACAGTCTTACAATAGACCTTTTTGCATTTTGGAGCACAATGCATTGTGAGTGCCGTGGCAGCCAAGTTGGTAGACCTCTGGTAGTTGATAGCAAACAAGTCTCTTTCAAAGATGCAAAGATACTCGAAGGAAATACACAAAGACAGCAATGATTGGAGGACTAGGTCCCTATTCACTTAATGGACCAGCGATCCCATCAACTTTCCTTCCCGCAGCTGTATTGACATGGTAAATTATTTTGTCTTAGGAAGCAGTCCATTTTACTCAATAAAAGATTTCCTTTCTGACGTGGTACAAAAAGTTCAAGTGTACATTCCCGACAAGATAAAACATTGCATTGCCCAGACAAAGATTAACTACAGCCAGCATTGAGTAAAGTGCCGTGCTCCAAAACATAAAAAGATCCACTTGTATGAGCAGATATAGGCATCCCTGTGCAAGAACAAGGTTTCTTGAAAGATTTCGAAAGAATGTACAGTGTTATCATGTTTTCCTTAACTGGTATGCTTGGTTCTGTGTCATTTTCAGTATTGTCAGAACTCAATATATCTTTAAACATATTTGTGATCATTCTCATTTTAAGCTTTGCAGCTTAACTTTAATGTATTTAAGTATGACATCAGAGATAGCGAAAAGGTGGTGAATTTCTTTGTCTTGAAAACAGGTCAGTAATTGGGAGCTAGTGGAAATATTCAATAAAATTTGGTAGAGAGCATTATCTCAAATTTGGTACTAATCTGAGACACACAGTTAAAAAATTTGCAGTTTTGTGATGATTTCATATAGAATTACCTTGTAAGGTAAATGTGACAATGACAACTTTGTTTCTTGACGTCTCCTGAATGGAATCATCAATGCAATTGAAACAATTTCTACTGGCAAAGGATACTTAGAATTAACCCTTGTAATGCTAAGTGTATATCCAAAGTATTGAACTGGATTTGTTGTTCAACATTTCTCTAAAACAATCATTTTTGTCTTCTGGCTTGTTCAAGCCATTTTTTATTAAGGTTACTAAAATTAACCATGTACTTTAAATTTTGACTTTTTTTCAGATCTGCTTTTGTACCAAAACATTTATTTGTTAGACCGTTGTTTGATGATGATGGATTATCAATCACATCAGATTATTTGTAAGCAAACTATATTCATTTTGATTTGTAATACAACTTGTGTTGCAAAACAAATACAAAAACCTGTGGCATAAAATATAATCAAGTTTGTTATTTGTTTCTTATTATTCAATAGTGACATTCAAAATTATTTCCTTCTTGTGTGTAGGAGCAGATTTAGGAGCAAAAGTTGCGGTGTTTGACTATGTAGAGCCTTCATTTAAAGGTACTTTCTCCAGATTTAGTGTTTAAAGCAATAATGTGTATAATCCTTAACAATGTCAACATATTAGTTAACGTCATGTTTTCGGGATGCTTGAGTTCAAGGCTTCCATTTATATTTCCTCTAACCATTGGTACCTTTCATGGTGCATAATCATTGTGCATGACATTTATAATGACTTCATATCAATTTGTCAAACCAATATTTTCTGGAACAGTCACAAAACGTTCCATCATATCCAAAGAAAGCACCTTCTGTTGATGAGTTTTGTCCTGCATTCTAGTTATATACCATCTTAACAGCCTACATCTCGTGGTTTTCTCTAAGGGTACATTGTCCCAAGTACCCCTTAGAGTAACCATGGATATCTTGTCCAGGATCCTTGAAGAACATATCCTCCAAATCTTGGAGTTGTCATACCTTGTCAGTCTGGTAGTATCCTCAAGGCTCAATCCTCACTGGCATAAATCAGAGTGCTTATTACATAGCACCAGCAATAAAAAACGTAGGATAGGAAGGATAGGAAGATGCTACTAGAACCTTTTTTTAGGAAGACTACAACCTGGCTGTAAAAGTATATGTGTTATCTCAAGTTTCAATTATCATATTAAGATAGCAGATAACTGTAATGCAGGCATACAGAAGCATTACCTTCGTTCAATTGCCTCTTCATGCATGAGCATTGTGAATTGTCTGTGTTTCAGTAAATGAAATTGTTACCAACATGCTTGTTACAGACAAACACAAAAAACACATTACAAGCCTGAGAGACTGTGGTACACCCATGCATTGACTTTATTTTTCCATTCATCCTGTTCTTCCTTTCCCTAGCTCTCTCTTTTGTGTTATATGCTGCCCATTGAGTTATCATTATTTCATGTTCTTGTGGGCCTACCACGTCCTCTAGTTTCTTTGCAGCAACCTTGGATCAGCTCTTTTGTCATTCTGTCTTTTGTGGTTTGATGGCCTAAGAATTTACGTTTTCTCTTTTATATTGTACTTGCAAAATGTCTTGGCAGCTTTCCATCTTAGAGTAATTTATTATGCTATTTTACACAAATACATTAGTTCTTCACTCTATTAAAGTGATGACAAATAGTCTCTGACAAGCCTTCATTTCAAAGACTTCAATCTTTTTCCAGATTTTTTGGGACAAGATCCAGCTTTCACATCGATTCATCAAAATGCTCAACCATTGCATCCTAACAGCTTGGTTTTGGACTTAAGGTGAATCTTCTTTGCTTTCCGTATCTTTCCGTCCAACTTTGCAAGCTTTTTGCTGCCTCTTTTTGTCACTTGACCTCAACTAGGCACATCTTCTGTAATTGGTGCCCCCAGATACCTGAACTCTTTAACTTGTTTCCATTTACTTGAACTTTCTAATATATTTGCTGGATTTAATGTTCTTGCCAGTTATCATGATCTTATTTTTTTCATCACTGATTTCCATCCTGTCTTTCAGTTGCTGACCCTGAAATACCTTTGACATAACTGAAATAGGAAGAAACCACCACAAATTTTTGAAGAAGCTACTTTTAAAAGCATTAACGTAGATGTATTGACTGTTCTTAGATCTCGATGACCTATGGTGGTTTTCCCTTGTTTGGTTATTCATAATTCAGTTTGGTTACCATGTAAAGTCAAGCTGCAGGAGTAGATTTTTTCTATCACTTTGAAGCCATTGATTATTATTGATATTATCATCATCTACGTTTTCTCCAAACTTTCATTGAGATCAGGCTGAATGTAACTTTTGAGAGACCTGCAATGTTTGAAGGCATCTTGATGAAAGTTTGGCTCTTTTACTATGCCCCTCTTATACTAAGCTCAAATAACACTAGCAGAGGGACTGTCAGGTTATTAGCTTTTTAAAACATGATAATAAAGATAGACTCACTTGTATATTTTGTGTTCATTTTCAATGGTTGTTGTACTTTAAAAAGATCTGTTAGTATTAAATACTAGAACGGCCAAGAATTGTTGTGGAATATGTTAAAATATTTATGTTTTATATGAAAGAATGCGAACATGTATAAAGTCTCTGAAACTTGAATGTCAAGTAAAATTTTTAGACATGTATACATTGAATTATATTGATTAATATAGATAAAACATGTTTTGCATACCTTTGAAGACTTTTTTCCATAGGCACAAAGTGGGGAATTGGAGGGACTTGCGTTAATGTTGGATGCATTCCAAAGAAACTTATGCACCAGGGAGCATTTCTTGGGCATTTGGTACAGGTACGTGTCATTTGTGGTAGTGTTTATGTAATATTTGCAGGAACTAATAAGATCTTTGGGTCTTTTTTATATCAACAGTTAGAGAAGCTTTAGAGCTTTGCAATGTATGATAGCTATTATATGACAAATATCATTATGGCCCAGTGATTAGTATTCTACTTCTGGCAAAGTTATTTAGCTGTAGGTAACCAAAGTGTTGTTGGATGATGCTTATGGCTTTTCTTGTTCCCTTGGTTGCCCTTGTTTTAAACACCATGGAGTTAAAAGTGGTTGCAGGAGAGAAAATGACTTCCTCTTGATGTCTTCATCTTAAGGTGAGAATGCAAGGTTTAAGACAGAATTTGAACAGAGAAGTGTTATAAACTGTAAAAGTCATTACCGATATTAATCATGTGCTTTTAAATACCAAGCTAAGAAAACTCCTAAATGTGTGGGGTCTTAAGCAGTAGTGAATTAACAATGCATGTTTTTTAGATTTCAGTGTAACATGTGCATTTAAGGGTATATGAGTTATACTTATAGACATATTCATGAGTATTTGGATGTACAGTTCACTCACTATGAATGTAAACAAAATGAGCAAAATCCAAACCCCTTTATCAATAATTTTTGGTCCTTATAATATTGACAAATTTGATTACCGTTTCAACAGTTTCTTATTCAAAAGCACAAACCAAAGTACAATAAAAAAAATGACTCAATATCTGCCAACTTCTATAATCTTCTTTAGTCTAAGATATTAACTACAATTTGATGCAAATGACAAATTTAATCCCTTGTTGCAGCCTAGCCCAATTGAATCTTGCTATATGTTCCTCTGATGTGATAACAGTATAAATGATTTACCCTGAAATGTCGAATAAAACAAAGGTGAATAAATTCCTTAGACCATTCTCTTACTGAAAGAAAGGTTCTTTGTTGAATGCTATTACGTAACTAAGGCAATTCACAATGGATCTTGTACCATTGATGTACCAAATTTTTAGAACGTTTTCTTCCTCTTGCTTAGTATGATCATGTAAAATGTATTTTAACTTTACTTGACTCCTTTTAGGATGCACGAAAATATGGATGGAAGTTTAGTGAAAATGTTACCCATGACTGGTATTTTTGTTGAACACTATTTTTTTATGTTTTGTTTTAATTGCATTTGTTTGAAGGTCTGTATATGTATTGTATCAAGGAGCATTTTGGTGGAATTGCATCAAAGTGAAACTACTACATGTCTGCAAGATGTTACTATCCAGTCATTTAAATGAGCGTTGTCATGTATGTTTGTGTTCTGGTACTTTTTCCCCTGTTTTGTTATAGGACAGCATTGATTGAAAGCATAGGAGGTCACATTAAGTCTTTAAATTGGGGTCACAGAGTCCAGCTTAAAGAGAAGTACGTTCTTTTTTTACTTGCTTTATGTGTATGCATATCACATGCATACTACTGGTGACAAATCCTAAACAAAAGCTATTCCAAATGTTAAAACTTCTTTATTTCCTGTAATATATATAAATATGTATTTATATCAATCTCAAGAAATACACTTTGTAACATTTTTAATAATTTTTCATAGTTGCACTGACAGAGATTTGACTGAGCATAAGCTCGTGGTAATGCTCCACTTTTGAGCAACTTGTATAAAATGCATTAATCTCTGTGGGAAGATAACATATAACATCTGGTATTCACAAAGGTGAAAGCTGAATCATAAATAAACATGAAAGTAATAAATTTCCTTTTTACCCCCAGCTAGGTCCCTATAAGTGATACCCAGGTAGATAGATAGATAGATAGATAGATAGATAGATAGATAGATAGATAGATACAAAACATAAAACAGGACAACTTAGAGGATTGTGAAATCACATGTAACCCTAAATGGTCTTTAATTGTCATTTCACGATGTAATAAAATCAATAATGATGGTATATTATGAATGGATCATTTGTAGAGTATGAGAGAATAAGATGTTAAGTATTTGAGGCGTTCATCAGTTGCTTACCATGGGACTGTTTCAGGGATTTCAAAGAAATATTTGTTCAACCATGGTTCCCTAAGGAGTACTATATATATCAACAGACACAGTGTTTTTGATATATTTGTCAAGAGTGGACCTGTTTGTGCACCAAGCACACAGTCGTCAGCATACTGTAGGTCACTGATGTCGTGCATTGACACTTTGGTTGGCGCTCTGAGTCGTTGCACGTTGAAGAGGATGCCATCAAAACGGTATGTGTTTGAGACACCTGGACGTTGATGGTCACGTGTTAAAGCCTACAGCACTAGGAGATAAATGTCAAATATTGTAGGGGCAATCACAAAGCCTTGCTAGACGGCTGTGCAAATGCTGAATGAGCCGGACTTAGTCCCTCCACATATCACAGATGAAGTCATACCATCGTAAAGGAATCTTAGGAAACGATTCAATAAAGTTCATGCGATAATTTTTCCAGCGATTGACAAAAGCGAGATACCACGGTAATTGCCACAGATAGATCTGTCTTTTTGCTTGAATATAGTGACAACTGGAATGTTTGAGGATTGTCACCAGACCTATAGATTTCTGCAGGAATTCGATCAGGTCTAGTTCCTTGGTTGTTTTTCAACTGTCTAATGGGACTGTCTGAGCCGCCTATATATGTATATATATTCATAAGACATATAAGAGTTATATAGTTACTCATGAATACATTAGTCAATTATAT
>JANTCA010062766.1:0-16447 GCA_024741275.1 Chironex yamaguchii | reverse complement strand
CGATACTTAGTTAGAGAAGAAATTTACTAAAGATTTGTACGTGAATTAAGTAGAAAAAGGGCCGGGAATTCACTACATATCAACGTTTGTATCCATTCCATATAGAAATCGACGTAAAGGTGATCATAATCATACACAAAATGGTAGTGCTGTCGAGATGATATTTAACTATAAAGTAGAAAAAATTTCTAGCTTTACCGTCCTTCGTCATAACCATACGTTTACTTTTGTTGTTCTTTCAAGATCACTGTCGACTTCTATATGATTATTCTAACTTTCTAAGACTTAAACTTTTTTAAACGTTAAACAATATGTTTAAGGTTTCATTGAACATTTTTTATATCTTCAGATAAATATTTATATATCCGTAGTTGAGTTTTTCCTTAATTAGATCTCTAAAGACAAAAGTGTTAGACAAAACATGTAGTTTGGTAAATTCAAGTCATGTCTCTTCTCTGAGAAAAATCATCCTGATTAATATATTGACTGATTGGGTGAAAGTACTTCACTGTCTGGTTACAGCGAAGTATGAAAAGACACCAATAGCGTTGACTTATTATGGGATAGACAGTCTATAAGTTGTAATTAACAGCACTTCAAAATTGTAAAAGGATTCTTTCGCGAATTTTAAACTTTCATAGACGAGGTCATCCAGTGTAGAGTTTCAACCAGAATTGTCATGGAGCTATGTTTCCATTAATTTGAAGGAAAAATTACAACCTTACCGTCCTTGTATTCCTCCTCATACTGCCAATAATGCTACTCTTTTCTCTCGCTCTTCCCATTTCCCCACCTGTCATATTAAAGTAACAAAAAATATCTATAATTAAGTAGACTCTAAAGTGGTAAGGAAGATCCCACCTCGTATTAAAAGTTACCTATTGGCCTCTAGGGGTAAATCGTTAAAACGAAATGCTCATGAGAAAGCATGGAACTGGACGTTTCTTGGCAAAAAGGTGGAAGACTGAAGATCAATCTATATTTGCAGTTGTTAAGAAAACTAAAGCAATCAATTCCCACGTCACAAAATGAGGAGTTAGCTATTTCGAATTGAAATTACGTTCCTCTACTAATATAAACAATCCTTTTATGGCCATGCACTTGATCAAGCTTCCTATTCCCTTAGTAACAATTAATTAGTGTGTTGAATATCTGAATTACCTAGAGACTGCACTGAATTGATATTAATTGTAGAAAACGCATTTTGCTTTGTATCGTTGTCAAAAAAAGCAGAATAAAGAGATTGCCAACAACGAGTTGGAATAAAGGCAATCCTGCCCTTGCCTTGTAATTCAAGACATTTGAAAACATATAAAGACATTTGAAAGCTTACCACAGGACTACTCCCTCATAAACAAATATATATCCATAATTCTCTCTGCTTCAGGAAGGCAAGAGGGAAGTTGTTTAGGTTTAGGGTTTTTAACTCGCGTATTTTTGCTCTGCAAAATCACTGAACCACGATACTTTGAATTGCTTGAAATTGAACGTGTTTAACTTTAGTTGCTAAGAACATCAAGTCTTTATAATGGACGCATTATCTCTAGAAGTACAGGGACCGCGTTGACGGGGCTCAGGGGGTATAGCCCCGCACTATTTTGCTAAGTAAAAAAAATTTAAAACATTATTTGTGTCAATTTTACACTTAAGGAAATACATTTTATACGCTTTTTGCAGCGTTTAGAGATGATCAGTATTGAAAATTTTCTTCCTCACCCAACCACGGTGTGTGACATTTTTTAGAAATTCTTGGCCCCTCCACTTTTAATATCGTGCTGCGATCTCTTGAAGTAATGTTATCATTGCTACCATCAAGCTTCGAACCTGTGTCTCACAACTGTAAATCTGACGTCTTTCAGCTTAGTGAAAAAGGTTAAAAGTTTTCTCTAGTTCCAGATTACAGTAGACGGAGCGGTAGTGTGCAATAACCAGAAACAAATTTATGATTATGACCACCTTTTTTCTAGAAACAAGACTTTGTATACTCACATTGACCAGTTAATTTGTGCGGCAAATAAGTAGAGTGTACCCATATTATGTTATGTGATCAGTTATGGCAATCAGAATGCTACTTTGATTCTGGATGGAAATAAAAGAGTAAGCCAAGGAAGAACAACAGAATAAAATTAGAAAGGATATGAAGAAATAGAAACGAAGACAAATCGATTCGCTAAATTGCAATATTAATTGCTTTAAGTCACACGTCAATTAAGTATAGCCTGGCTGGTCCGATTTTAATTGGAGGAACAACGATGTCTAACGACGATAAAGATATTATTGTAGAGCATACTAAGCATACCTTTTTGCCGCTACTTTCATTATTGATTGAAAATGTTGTTTTTCTTTGCTTTCAAGCTACTCTGCAGACCTTGGATCGACAAGGGAATCCTCAGGTCGGCATCACATCACGATGAACCGTCATGTCGCTGACAATAAATGGCATACTGTGACAGTTTCGAGAAGATCAACCTCAGTTGGCCTTACACTTGATAACGTTACACGGAGTGTCTCTGCACCAGGTCTCTTTTCACGATTGGATTTAGATGATGTGATCTCAATAGGAGGCCTGGATCGAGTCAGGCATGGCAAGCACAGTGTTGAATTATCAGCTGTTCAAAACTACCGAGGCTGCCTTGCAGATGTTCGATTCAATAGTATTGATATTCTCTACGGGGCTAAATATGGGCTCGACAAATACAAAACATTCGGATCTCTCCAGTTTGTCTGTAAATTGCCTTCTTTTGTTCCCTTTAGCTTTCAACATGGACGGTCAATTCTGCTGCTCACTCGTTCAAATGATCGAAATGACATTCTCTCACTAGCTTTTGAAATGAGGACATTTGAACCCAATAATTTAATAACAACCTTGCAAACTTCTAGGGGACATATAACACTTGCTCTCGTCTCAGGGACTCTTTACTTCAATCTGACATTTGAATCGTTAGCTCCAGAGCGCACTGTGTACTTGACTTCCACAAACCGTCTCGATGATGGGAACTGGCATCATATTCATTTGAGAGTCTTTAAGTTTGATAATGAAATGAAATTGGAAGTTGACGGTGTCCAAAAGGAATACGTATTTGGCACACACTTTATATTGTCTGACGAGTTAGGGACATTGTCATCAGGACTTCGGATTGGCGGACCAAGTATCACGTATCCAGGGTTTATAGGTTGTATCAACAATTTATTCTTGGACAAAAAGCCAATCCGCTGGTCCGACTTAAAGGACTTTCAGACACGTGGAATCACAACTGTTTGCAACCCAGTCGATGTTTGTTTTCCAAATCCTTGTGAACATGGAGGAGTGTGCAAGCAAAGCAATCAGAGATATACTTGTGATTGTAATGGTACTGAATACGAGGGTAAACGTTGTACATCATCAATTTATAAGAGAAATTGTCAAGAAATATATGATGCAGGTGCAAGGAAGAGTGGTACTTATAAGATCAGTCCCGATAACTTAAACGCTTTTGATGTCTACTGCAACATGGACCGAAAAGGAGGACCAGTGACCATCCTGGGTCATTTGCTTGCCAACAATACACGGGTGGATTCTGTTTATCCCGTGAATAATCTTTATTACACACATCATGTGATCTATAAAGCAGGGATTGAGGCGGTTGTTAAGTTGATTGACATAAGTATGAACTGCAGTCAATACATAAGTTATGACTGCTTCGGATCAAAGTTACTGGATTCACTAAAACGATATGAGTTTGGGCACATGCGTGGAGTTCGCTGGGTCTCAAGAGATGGTACTTTACAAACTTACTGGGGTGGAGCTTCACCTCAGAGTAAAATGTGTGGCTGTGGGATGGATCGCTCTTGTGAAGGTAATATCATTTCTTTCACAATTTCATCGCTCTTTACATTTTGGACTTTATCATGCGAAAAGAGAATAAGATAGGACTGATAGCATTTAAGAGCAACTTCAATGTTAAAAATCACTTGCCCATGCGGTTTTCTTCATACTCCAGTTTGTTTGCCCCACATTGATCATCATCGTGTATCCACCCCTAAGGGAAGTTTAATGTCATAAAAACACTCTACTGCGACCAAAAGGTGCTTTAATGTACTCATGCATCGAATATCAATCTGCACAAGCTTATACAGTGCACAAGTTCTTGTTATCTAGTTAATGTTAATAGAAAAAGAAATACTTTACTTGTTTTGAAGTAAATAATTTTCAGGTAATAAATCATTTCCAGGTAGATGCGTCAGTCGACTTTTATTGCTTAAACGTTGTGATTTTCTGTGACAAAGTGTATCTTTGAATTATATTCTCCGGAATAAAATTGTTTGAAAAGATATTTTTCACAACTTCCATAGATGTAGATTCAAGTTAACTATCTGGTGACAACATTAATTTGTTCAATTTCGATCCGTCGTCAAGTCTTAAACGCGCTGCAACTTAGACCATGAAATTTACATGAAGTTCTTTTTTCTTTGTTTTTTCATTATTCAATTGCTAACAGTGACTTCTTATTGTTTTAAGAATGTATATTAAATGTATTTCTATTCCAAAACTTACTTTTTCAACACCTCAGATCATCATCTCGACTGTAATTGTGACATCGGAGACAAAAGATGGAGGAACGATGCTGGGCTTTTAACAGACAAGGATTCTTTACCTGTAACCATGATACAAATTAGTGTCCAGGGCACTAATTCGTCGTCGTTTTTCACCATTGGTAAACTTGAATGTACTGGCAGTATTCCTATTCCAACCACAATGACGCCATCTACCACAATTCCAAATACAACAACAAAACCAAAGAAACTTACTGTTGTCAAAAGCAGTAATACCCTTTTTCCAAAAGACATAACACAGTCACCATCTTTAACTCCAGTAACCAATCACACTCAGGCTGGAAATACCTCTATCAAATCCAGTGGTATAAGGAGCGAGGAAACAGTGGAAGATATTTTCCCCACTCCATATCTGATCACTATTGTTGCTATAGGGACCGTATTGTGCATTTTGCTGATCATATTAGTGCTTGTTTTATTCAAGGCAAAGATATCAGGATTCTTTTACAGAAAGCGCCAATCGAAGCCTCATATTGAAATTGAAGAGTATGATAGATGCTCCAGCGTTATGTCATCAGAATGGGACTTCCATGTTACCACGTCATTTCCAACTAGCACTCCAGACGGATCCATGACAACATCAGATGAAGACCTTCGCACACGAACATTCGAGGATATTCGGGATCGACGACGCTTCCTGAAGATTGGTAGTTGGTCAGGGCGTACGGCTTCAGCACCAACCATAGTTGGACGGTTCCGAAACTCTCGACTAAGTCTATCAGACCGACGTTCACAAAGTCGTCAATCGACAGTGAGTGAAAACCCACAACTCCAACTCAAGGCAGAAGCTTCTTCTAGTCAAGCATATGAGACCTCGTCGGATTCATCAAAACAAAGCTTAAAATCTTCAAGCGATGTTACTACTAGTGGCACGTGCTGCTCTCTTGATCTGGAGCAAGCCAGTGGCACAGGTACTACAAGTGATAACGAGTCAAGCAGAGGCAGCACAAAGAGTGTCTCTACTGATGAAAGTTACACAAGCCTTGATCGAAAAAGTCGTCACACAAGGAAGAAGTCCTCGAAGAACGATAACGTACCTCCTGTTGATTTCAGCCATGCTCCACCATCCTACCGTGCAGCTAGAGTTGTGCAGCCCCGTTTGTATGAAAATAATGGATTCCAAATATGCGAAGGAAGGTCAGGCAATACGCTTGCGGTACCTTGCAATAATAGTCACCGTTGTTCTGAAACTATGAAGTCGGTCTACACAAATGTTCCTGTCAACACATGTAATCACCGGTACTTCTATCGACGGATTCCACCACAGTATAATCCTAATGCAGTAGACTTTAATGGCAGAATGCAGCCTTACAGTAACATAGGACGTTGTCATTACACCAATCCTTCGACAAGGTATATACCACCAAGTAAAAGACCGTTTGTGGATGTCCCGTCGTTCATCCACCCTACTATTCAGGAAGTAGATTGTCCAGAAGAGGAAGACGAGGAATCCGGCGAAGCAGACCAAAATGATGAGATCTTTCAATTGAGAGCGAAGAATCCAGGAGCTCATGAAGATGCAGAGGAGAATGAGGCAGAGCATTTAGCTTTGCTAAAAAAACGTGTAATACAAAAAGCTACAAATGCAGCAACATCTTTAGAGACGTAGCGTAGTAACGATAAATAAGGATCGCTTAAAATGATCACTATTCCGTACGAAATGGTGAAAAATTGTGATAATGATAATAGACAAATACGTGCCTGCATTCCATCAGTGGTAAGCATTTTAGCGGGCTTGGAACAAGAGGCACACAAATTGTGGAGATATGTACTTGCCAGGAGAATGGTAAGAGTAGTGCAAAATTCCAACCAGGAGCACCTTCACAAATTCAAAATTCGTTGTCCTTCAATCAGGAAGGGAAACCGTGCACATATTGTTGGCACAAGGACAATTTGCCATACGGTGTGTATGTCCCAAACGAAACTCCCCAAACTTTAAAGGCTTTTGGGGGAAGAAAGAGGGAAAAATTCGGACAAAGAACTCAATGACAATTAGAATCACTCGAAATTAACTATATGCATGTGTAAATACGAAATTTCAAGTAAAATTAAGAGATGAACTTTTATTTAACCAAGTAAACAATGCTGTCAACACAAAGTATAATTGCAAATTGCATGATGTTTAACATCCATATTCCAAATATACATAATTCATATCCTTCTCGTACACAGAGCACTTATGAATTTGCAAAAAGATCTTCATAGCACCAAGATTAGAATTGGAGATCTATTTTAAAGAAAAATGTATTGATAGTACCTTGAACAAAGCCCAACAGAATCTATTGCGATTGAAGTAGTGCGTAAGAGGGTTAATTACGTTATTCAACCATGTTCACTTTAGACAGTATGATATGTCATGTTTAAATATTACCTTATTCCGCAAGTAAGTTTTTAAAGTTAGTCCTCCAATCAATCAAATTATTTGCAATCACTATTACATAGTCTAAATTTCATTTCAGATATCTCACCATCATTAGTAGCAGATCTTATCGTGGTATTAAGAGAGATTTAGGTGATTTAAAAACAAAGTATTGAATCTGTAAATATGATTAATAATGACATTGAGTATATGATTATGTGACACTTGATATGTGTTGGCTTTTATCGATTTATTAAAGAGTTTGAAATTAAAATGAGTTGCGTTGCATTTATTAATATTAAAGTGACCGGGCACCATTAAAGAAGAGCCATATTGATTTATTATGCTGCAAATGATATTTGTGACACTTACAAATAGAAATTGGCCATCTTGACACAATGAGCATACACAGAGTAGTGAATTTATTTCCATCGGTCAGGCTAAGGAGGTCTATAGAAAATATTTAAAAGGATATAAATCATCTGACATTATTCCAACGAAAGTCTGGCTTGGATTGGTCTTTTATTTTAGAGCATTTTATTCAGTTGCTTCATGAGAAGAGAGACTTGTTTCATCTCTTGCCAGCTTTTGAAAACATCAGTTGATTTTGGTTCTAAATATCAAAATCTCGCACTTACTTTAAGTCAAATGTAGCGTATATGCCCATATGGAAGATGAGAATTTATTTTAGGTACTCTTATTACCATGCATGGAGGGGAAATTGACAGTTTTGTCTGACATGCAGTAAGCGTCTTGTAAATATAGTACTATTTCTGAGAACAAATGTCCAGTTCTATCGCCATATATTTTACTGACGATTTGTTCTTAGCATTACAAGGGTAGTAACTGAAATTGACACTATTCTGTTGAAATGTGGGTGCCAAAATCATGATAAATAATCCTAAAGTAAACGTTATTCAAGATCTGTACTTCAAAATCTCTCAACCTTTTGTCACATTATGGTTAGGGAGGTTTGGTTCCGTAAAGTCTTGCTTGTAAGATCTTGGTCATAACTAGTAAACCACGTCGACTGCAAGCAGTTTAGTTACCCATTGTTTGATTTTAGGGTTACACACAGCTTATCCAATCCATTCCAATATCTTATTGACCTCTAAGATGATTTAAAGAATGGTGCCTGAGAACGTGGGTTTTGAAGGAACAGTCGATCGTGTAATAGGAAGAAGTAAAGTTGTTATTGTGACCACCGGCGATTCGAACCTGGGCCTGAAGACTGCAAATTCAACGACTTACTTTCTGAAGAAACAGCTCAAGAAAGAAAAAGCGAAAGTTTATTTTTCAATCACTTCTCATCGTCCACTCATGTCATTGGGTATCTCGTTATTGGCGAATGCGCTTACAAGCGACGAGTCTTCAGTGTAATTTACAGACGAAATTTGTTAAACAAGGCCTTATGCTAAGAAAGTTACTGTGGCAAAATCGCCTATTGTATTCAGAAGCATGTTGTTGTCAACTTGATACTAGTAAATGCATGACCGTGTTCACCTGAACTTTGGTATGCAGATAAAGTAGCAATAACATGTAAATTCTGTAACTTTACGGTAGAAGATATCAATCAATTCGCAAATTTTCAATTTACGAGGCTTTAGTCATACAACAGACTATTTTATTTGTTATGTACTAGACTCAGGGCACTAACGACTATCCATAACCATTACGAATACGACATTAAAACTACTGATAAACAATTGATCTACTTCATATGATATTAGTTCTTTCTCCGTAGCTTTTATGTCAATCACTTCGTTTTAGCAATTAGTACACTTAAATAAGACGTTGACAGATATGAATATTCTGTGAATGTATTAGCAAATAATATATTCGACACACTAACATTTGAATATTTTTTATCGGTCACGATAAATGTATCATACCCACAACTTTTATTCTTACAGTTGATTATGTAGCAATCATTTACTGATATTTTTGTTGTAGTAAATTAAGAGAGGATTTACCCAGAAAGCATTGATGTTATAAATGTCTAAAATCCTCTTTGATATTTATTGACCCTGCTTAAATAGAAAGAAGAGCAGTATAGCTGCTCTTTCGTACATGTAATAGCTTCTCACTGCAAAAAGGCTAAATTTTTGATCTAGTCAAATGTTAGTCAAACATCAGTCTCATGATTCAATGGAAACTGAGTTACTTTGCCTATCACATATTGCATGGCGTACACAGCAGCATTGAGCTTCAGTAGCCTGCAGGATGTTGAATAGTGAAATGGTGTTTTCATACATGAAATATGGAGAATTCAAACCATGGAGGACTATTTCTTTTCAAAAATAGAACATTACATGCTACATATGTTGACAGTTAAGAACACAACATTACTTACACCTTGCCGTCACCAATGATGCTGTCTGCTTTGGTTACCCAAAAAATTATGTTATTTTGTATAAATCGTAGACCTGCGAGGCTTATACTAACATCAAACTCATGCAATGTGTTTTTGTAGTAGAATACATCCCTTAGATATTTTTGACCTTTAATTCATTCTAACCAAGCAAATTTGCCTACACGCATAGCAATTTACGCAAGAATTTTGGAGCTATATCTACGTTATAAAGTTTCTGGCTAGATAGTTTGTCTCGACTAAAGGCTGTTTACCATAGAACCTTTTGTTGCACATGTAGAAATATATGAAACAGCAATCCTAGATATAATACCGAATATTTTCATTCCCAAGAATAAGGTCTATTTCTGAGAACATATATGCCTCTTTGCGTCAAGCTTTCTCCACATTCTGTAAAACACACTTATAGTGAATACAGTGAGCATGGATGGCAGACCTAAGCCTACAAAACTCATTTGCTTACATGTTTCTGTGTAATTAAAGGTAGTTGCTTCAATTACACCAATATAAACACCAATTTTTTTAATGTTATTGACTCAGCCAGCAAAGTTTCTTAAGGCTTTGTTTATCAGATGTGGAATAACGTTAAGACAAAAGGCAGATACCGTCATTAAAACATGTAATACCATTTTTGTTTACTTTATGTACCATTCTTGTTTACTTAGTTTTTAAGGAGAGAAGTCAAATTAGTAAAAAGGTTGTAACGTTCAGGTTATTTGAGGTATTTGTTATGAAGTTTTTTTGGCTTGAATGCAATTGACAGCAAAGTTGTGAGTAGTAGAAAGATCATAAGTTTAAGTTTCCCAGACCCAGAATCTTTTATTCAGTATGTATATTAAACTTTAGAATTAAAAAGCGTGTATACCATTAATATTTTGTTAACCAGCAAGAGTGAACATTTTGTGAGCACATCAGACTAACGAGTAAACATCTCAAATTACCTAAAAGTAAAAGATATGCCGTAAAAATGTCAAAATTGTGAGCATAAGAGATCTAAATGGCTACAGGTACACTGCATGAACGGCAAAACTTGTCGAAAGTGTTGAGCAAGTACTGTGTCGCATTTATCGTGACAAGAATGCCGTATAAAAGAGTTAAGCCTCTAGCTGGAAATGATAGACACTCGTTGGAATGGTAAATGCAAAATGTCCTAATCTATGTCACTAAAGCAATTGGCATGTAAGCTTTGAAAACAATATATCATGCACTTTTTACTGCAGTAACATAAAGCTTGAAAACATTTCCGCAGGGTAAAAGTTCGAGACAAAAAGTATTCTAATAACACTTTTGCACAGCAACGTCATTGTTACTGCCATTCAGGAAATACTCTGTGTACAAAGTTACGGATTTACAAACCGAGTCTATCTGGGTTGTTTTGTCAAATCAACGGATAATTCTAGGTAGAGTGTTGTCGACTTTGCAAATAATTAACATTGTTTCTTACATATATTTAAATCACCGTAAAGGAAAATTAACTTAGTTTCTTAAGCAGGTGTGTAGTACGTTGTATCTAACATACCCGGCCAGTCTGCAGAGTATTTACCTAGAGATGCTTTCTCAAAGCTCACAATGTCTTCAAATGGCTTTAAACATTTACTCAGAACAATGTTGTGGCTTGATATTTAACCGAACGTTACTCAGGACAATTCACTTGTTGGTACAAGATTAAAATCGAAGGAATTTTGAACAGTTGCAGCCCTTCACACATAGAATATTAACTGCCTTTGTCTAAGGATGCATCATGAAAAAGTTTACTAGAAGTCACCTTAATCTTCAAGTCGCCAAAATATTATCTTAAGTCCCAATATCAGAGTTAAAACGTACAATTTTCCATTAATAAACTTTGACTGTCTAGATATCTTTTGTTGACACTCTCGAGTTTTGTAGAATTATTAAAGCACTCTTTGTTCGGGATTAGGAGTCCACACATGAGAATTGTTCATAAATTGTAAACTTAATAAGAATATACTTACTTATGACATTTATGCTAGTAGCAGTCATCATTTAATTTCGTAGTTATTCTTCTAGTTTGTTTCATTGCTCAGAAAATATTTTGCATACTTTGCGAGTTTTGTTGGAAATTTCCAACATTATCATCATAATGGCACAATCGTCATTATTTCAAAGCAAAGGTACTTTGCTTCGACGCTGGTGTGCTTATGTTACGAAATAAGAGTTTTTCTCACAGAATAAGTACAGCAGGACTCCTTACTCCAAGTCTCTGTTTGTAACTCTTCTACTCCAGCTTCAGATTAAGACCGGGAAATCATGTTGTGATCGGTTGTCATTTTGTTAGTTGCAACGTTCACCCTTGAGAAAGATTATCCGATTATGTCTACAAACTTGTATTCCTTCAAGGCCTGCCCACTAATCTCTGTTGTTTTTTGCTCCCAGGTCTCTGATACGATGGCTATATAAGTATGACATGCGCAGAAAGGCTCTTGTGGTACTTGGTCTGTAATTTTGAGTAATTATAAATAGCCAGTGTTTTCTGGCAAAATGTATCTGATTGTATGCAGAGTCAAACGGTATCTCTTAAGACAGAGTAAGATTTTCTTGATCATGTAAATTAGCGTTAAAAATGAGGATATCAGTATAGCAAAGAGAAACTTAATTTATTAGATCACCATATAAAATTTGTGCTATTTATTTGTTCACGTATTATTTTATGTCTCTTTTATTTAGTCATTTGTTTGATTATTCATTTATTCACTTTACTTTCTCTCTTTACTTTGCTTGCTAAGATCGAAACACAATTGCTCTGACGCCGGACATTGAAAAAAATGCGTCAACATTGTTATGTGGGTATAGTCAGAAAAACACTAAAAGTCTAGACCGTTTTACAGACCATCAAAGACAATGCCAATGATCTAATGTTGCCTTTGCAAGACATAAATTAGACTTCCTTGATAATGTATATATTTATAGATAGATAGGTTGTGGTATTGTTCCACTCTTGACAAATATATCAAAGCAGTTGTATCTGTGAGATGCTACATATATCTGACACTGATGAAGGTTTAAACCGAAAACAAAAAAAATTAATGAATTTCTCCTTACCCACTAATGGGTTTCGTCTCGTGACGCCAACAACTTTGAAAATCCTTCTCCAAATCTTTGTGTCGTGATGGCACGGAGGTTTGAGTGTTGGCTTTTGAGTCTGAGGATAAAAGAAGCTACACAAGCCAACAGTCTACTATGTTTATTAAAAGATTTATCTGAAGAAGAATTATTCGAAACTTATATGAGATGTATATTTTTTGAAGAATGTATACATATATATAACATATGTATACTTATACCTTGATTTCTGTCTAGATAAAAGCTCATCTCTAAGCTTATATCACACAGATCAGAGAGATTCGTCAGAATACAGTAACGGACGACAATGCTCAATTTCTTGTGTAAGTTAGGGTCAAAATGTGACCAATAAGAAAGAAACGAAACAAAGATTGGATAAAAACAGGAAAAGTTGTTGTAGGGCATGGTTGAGAATTTTGTATCCCAACCAAAAATTGAAGAGAGAAGAAATGTTTTCAAAATATGCTGTTGTATTTGTTCAACTAAGTAAACACAATCCTACTTCGGAACATGAAGTTTCTTCTCACAAGACAGATCTACAGAATTAACACATGCTTATTGTGGAATTTCCATTGTACTGATTAGTTTTTAATATGTACTCAGGTTGAATGACAGGATGCTATGCCTAAGCACGATAAAGGATATGGAGTAGTTATACTTAACTTGAATTGATTGCTTTAATAAGATGAACAACATTTTAAACGATTTCTCCTAATTCGAAAAACTTGGTGATCTCTCAAATTGGGGCTACGCTGCCTGCGTTTGCAAAAGAAGCCTTTAAGGAGGAGCGTCTAGCACGTGCCATTTAGAAAGGCATACGTGCTACTGATATCTATTGCCAACGCATCTGGGAGCTCCCTAACGCACAAGGAAAATAGATTAAGCACACTCTATCTATGGTTAGCTAATTTTAATTTTGTTTTCGAATTAGACTCTGGTACAATGCAACAGATTAAGGTACCATTGCCAAATTCATTTAAAAACATAGTCTTTCTAAACGGTTCCTGTAGTGTCTTGACATTAGTAGCTAATTCACTGAAGTTCGATTACAAGAAACAATACAGATACCCTCTATGGAGCCATGCTGCAAACACCGTCAAAATTCCCTGGAACGTTTTCCTTTAACTTACATATTCTGCTGGAAATGGTGTGAAGTTAAGGTCCAAAATCTTATGTACCGACAGATTGACATTGGAGCTTAATTATCACCTCTGGGAACGATATCAACTGGCATTTTTGTCAAATTTCTGGAGAAAAGAACTTTTATGTGTTATTTTTTTATGCTATCAAGGTGATTTTTTTCTATTTTCTCGCGTTAGTAGTTTTTTTCTCTGAAACCAAAATTTGTCACACTATATATTATTTAAGGGAAACAAAACAATTTACTGTATTTCCAAATATTCTTGTTGAGAAGCCTCGAGATCTGGACATCTAAGAAATACCGTCATGTTCCGATCAATATGTATGATAGGATGATGATTTATTTAACCCCAAAGTACCGAAGGTCAACTGAAAGGAAATACTAGTTCACAGGGAAATTCTATTAATTATAGGATTTGTAACTTTACCGCCTTTTTAAAGTTTTGAGGAGGAGAACGATCTATCCTCAAATTTTTGACCTACAAGGCCTCAGTGATGCGACAAAATGAGAAGTAGATAAGCTTCTGAATCTTCGAGGCTCGTACTCGATCCGGCTTGACTCCCACTCAGTGCAGCTATTGTGGCATGTCCGCTCTTGGCAAATTTCTGTCAACTTATCGACCATTTGATTTCGGCTTGTGATACCAAGAACTTAAAGAAGTCAAAAGTCCTTCACCGAACATTAGTGTCTGGTTGCACATCGGTTTAAGTGTTTGCTATTGAGCCTGAGGATTGCAAGTTCGAGCCCAGTTGGCTCCCACGTAGCGCAGCCATTGTGGTCATGCTCCACAGTTGACAAAAGCTCATAATTGGATTAGCACTATAGCTCAATTGAGAGGTAGTCTTCGCGCAAAGCAGGAAGGGATGGCAGCAATACCACAGCAAAGCCATTTAACATGAAGTGTTTATAGCCTGATCCGAGTTTTGAAGCAGTACAGGATACAAATGCATTGCTATCAGGCTCAGACTATAAACACTTCATGTTGACTGACCTTGCTGTGATATTGTTACCATATTGTTGAATCACAGGAGCATAAATCCTACCTAAGACTTAAACGTTGACTTCAAACTTGGTTTTTGTAACGAGAATCACGAGACGAGTTGCTAAGGAGGATTTAAGAAAGTCCAAGTTCTAAGGCCAAATTAAACTTTTAAATTCGCCTTGAAAATTTGCGACATTGCGCTAAAACATACTCAAAAACCCTTTTCGTCTGACACTCTTCAGAGTACGAATCGTCAGAAAGGGAAGAATATGGCAACCCATTTATGATTGGCTGGTACATTGTTCGTATAAATGGATTGCCATATACGTTAAGAAGGCAGATGTATATTGAATGTCCTGCGCTGCTTTGTTCTGTGTTGTTTGAGATGTTTCCGTCACGTTGGTTTATTATGCTTTTTTTGGTGGACAAGAACCTAACTTAAACAGAGTTTCAATTGAACATTTTGGAAAGTTGTGATGTTTCAGGGAAGTGCTTGTGGACGAAAGACGTTGAGTCCGTCCGACGTTAGTTTTACTAACGTGTTATATGAGGAAGCTTCCGAACGTGAAACAGATGTCAAACAGGGATTTGTCTTTATACACTTATTGTACAAGCAACCGATTTGAAAGTAGCAAATGGAGGTGATATACAGTTGCTGACATGTCTGAACATTCTATGTCTTGGAATAACAGTAGTTTTCTCTACAATCAATGAAACGCCAACGATGGCATGTTGAGTATCCAAAAGTAGTATCATAAGCACATTAACCCTTGCTGCCGGTTCTAGTTAAATCAAATTATATTGACCACTCCATTGATCGTATCAAAATCAATGGTTATCGGTTCTTACTTAATTCCAGATTCCAGAGGTGTAGAAATATTATCATTGGGAATGAACATTAAGGAAATGGTTAACTAAGCATGTAAGCGAAGGCAAGCGATGTTTGGTCTACATTTTTATGGTCGCTTTCTCTTCAGGGCGAGTGCCAAGGATCCTAAATAGACCCACTCGGTGAGATGGTAGGACAGAACTTCCAGTTGACAGGATGAATGATCAACATGCCACCACCGTCTAGATATAGATCGTAACCATGATATTGCAGTGTTCATCTCACTCATCCCATCACCTCTTGTCCATTGTGTCTGGAATTTTTTGAAGATTAAGTGGGAAAAGGCATGAATCTACACCGCTCGTATAAAATGCGGAATTGCTTGTTAGTTCATTCTAAGAAGAAACTGAAATGCGCCCTTGCATTGGCTCGAGTGAACGGTTATCGATCAATAGGCGATACCTTGCCACAGGTTAGTTCAAAATCTAATTTCGAGGTTAAGTACTTCAATGCCAGTATGGCCATGTGTTGAGTCACGTACCAGTTACAACATGAAAACAGTGTTTGTGGGGCAGGGATGGATTAACCAGTCGATATAAGGTCTATTGAATGATGAGTAAGGTCTGCCCAGTACAAATATAAACCAAAGAACTATGTAGTTACATTTCAGAGCAAGAAACTGCAGACGTTCAAACTCTGAAATATTCTCAACAGAGTGCTCAAAAACATGCCTTCCTTTCAAAGAAGAATAGAGTAAATACGTTTTAAAACTTGCTCGTGTTTGCCGCCAAAAGCCGCACATCGTAAGTAAAATGGCACGAGTGCCAAAAAATATCAAACATGTTTAAAGATATTTTACTTTCAAATCGCTTTGAAAATTTGCGACATTGCGCTAAAATCATACTTAAAAGCTTTTTTCGCCTGACCCTCTTCAGAGTATGAAACGTCAGAAAGGAAAGTATAAGTTGTTTAATCCTGTCACCCAATCTTTGAGAAGTGCGACGTAAATACCGGGCTTCACATCGGCACAAAAATTCATATACTACTAAGCTTTTTTGTGTGGTAGGTATACAATCCTTGTGAATGGATGG